>PYAF01002530.1:594179-648728 GCA_007407185.1 Glycine tomentella | reverse complement strand
AAATTGATAACGCCATAGAAAATTAATTATAAAGTCAGGGAATTTTAAACAAATAGTAAATGTTGGATAATAACATCAAGCAAAATAATTATAAATGAAATAAATATGGTACTTCTTGACACTAAATTTTTTATTTTTAAAAAAAAATATAAATGTTTTCAAAATCAGACTTATCATTAAACCAGTCAAAACAATAATTCAATATTCAATAATTCAACCATCGAATTGGTTTTAATAAAATAACCATAGCAATCAAATAATACATAAACAAATATTAAAAGAACATCATATTATAACCTTATAATACTGAAAATTAAAAACAAAACATAGTTTTATAGGTTCTAATTAGCATCTAGAGTACATATAAACGTTCAAATAAAATATATTGTAATACTTAAGTTGAAGTTTTAACAATATACATAAACATTGATTAATAATAACAAGTTTAGATTTGGAATAAAAAACGACATGGCATTTTTTTTGCTGATTTATGATAGCGTTTATTTTATTGACCCAATTTAAATCTTTTTTTTTTTTTTTTTGCTGATTTATGATAGCGTTTTACTTGTTTTCTTTATTTTTGGCTGATTTTTCTTGAGGCCATTTTTATGGTTTATTAATTTGAACTGGTCAGGTGACTCGTTCACCTATTTTTATGGTCTATTTCTTGTTAAATTTCTGGTGAAGTAATTTTTGATAATTTTTAATGACTAAAAAAATATTAAATGCTTTTCAAACTTGCCCACTAAAATTTTCTAGTGGTTAAATTGCCACAAAATAAACTGACAAAAAATTAATATAACGTTAACCCATTCAATGCTAACTACTCTTGAATACTTTTCTTTCTTTCGTTCTTTTTTATTGGGTATTATCCCTCTGATCTCTCTGATTGCTCTCTCTCTCTCTCTCTCTGTGTCTCTCATTTTTAAAATTATAGATCTCTCATGTATTCTACTTGTTTTTAAATAGAGATGCAATTCAGCTGCAGCATATATATATTATATGCTAAAGGACTTACAAATTAAGTCAAAGTCTTGTTTGAGTTCTGATTTTAAAATTCGTTGTACTTTCTTCCATCACGGATCCTTTCCACTTTAAGAAAAAATAAATAAACTGGAGTGTCCAGATTAAATATCTTACAATTTGTACATATTTTCCCAATATTTTATAAATTAAAATTAAACAAGAGCTGAGATTTCATCCATTTAAAAAAAATGGTGAGATTTCCTTACTAAATTAAAATGATGCATGGGGTCACTTACTTTTTGCTTTCTTCTCATGTGGAGGAGAAAAGGTGAGAGAAGAATTATTTTCTTTTTGTATGATTGTGTCTTGCCTAAAATCTCTTGCATAAGTTGCATCTATCTGTCTCATTATAGTTAATACTTTCTTTGTTTTTATTTATAAGATATAGTTTTAAAAAAAACTCAATTTATAAGATTTTATTTTAATTGTCTTGTGCATTAATTATTTTTTCTAAAATATCTTTAATTATCTCTTTCTCTTTCCTATGGAGATTGAAGATGAATAGGTTTTCAATAAAATTAATTTTGTCTCAAAGTAGTTAATAGTAAATGAATGTAATTATATATTCCCTTGTGTCTCGATTAAAAGCAAGATTGACATATTTCACACTATTAAAAAAATTAGTTAACTTTGTTGAAATGTGCAGTGTCATTTTCAATTATAAAATAGACATTTTCGTAAATTATCTTTAATTGAAACTTGATATCAAATATAAAAAAAGTCTTTGCCCTTATTAAATGAATGATATTTTAAAAACAATCTCATTAAATAAAGTATAAATAATTGAGATTCACTTATATATAAGAAAAAAAAAAAGAATAAGAAATTTTTGTTACATTTGAGGGAGTATATACAATTATCAACGTACATGAGGCTAATTATATCGTAAGGTTATTAAAATGTTTAATGATGATTAACTTTACCTTACGAATAGTAGATAATGTCATGAAGTTATTAAAATATTTAATACTGATTAACTTTGTCCTATATATAAGTGGTTAATATTAATTACCGCATCAATAAATTATATACAATTATATTGATTTACTTTAAACCACTTGTTAAGTAAAATTAACTAACCACATTTACAGAATTAAACATTTGTTTAGGTGGATGCTGAGTAGAGAAACTCAGTGGGACGATAACCAGAACAAGGAGGGGGGAAATCATTTTTCCTGCTAGTAACTATTATGCACGTACGGGTTTAATTTAGTAGCAAAAAAAAGTAAGAAACATGAGCATTTTGGAAGAACAAATACGTACTTGAACAAAGCAATCATGAAAATGAAGCCTTTGCACCAATGCGGGGATCGGTGAGGAAAGCATCGCAGATGACTCCATATACAATATAGTATAGCAGTGGACATGTTTCGCTAGCTGTATAGTTAGTACGGTAGGAGTGAGTTGAGCATAATAAGAGACTGAAAACCCTAGTCTGCATGCATCACAGATACACACCATTACTGCCACTAATACTACACGCATGGACCTAGGTTGTTGGCTGTTTGGAAATATAAGGTTAGTTGAGTGATTAAGAAAAAAAAAATAAAGAAAAAGATTATATGTTTCATCTCTTCTACTATCCAAAAATTAATAAAATAATAATTAATATTTATGGATAAAAGAAATTATTGTTGGCTGTTCTTGAATCTTAAGCTAATTTGTGTCAAGATCTCATCTCGATCCTTTATTTATAGAGATGAATTTGGTGGATTTCTTTAAACCATGATAACGCAAATGTATGTATTAGCTTTTTAAAACAATCTCAAGATAGTAAACTGAGAGAAATTAATTAATATCAAGTACGTATTATTTGATATGATGATATCCATGACAACAATAAACTATTAAATACTTTAAGAATATTATAGTTCTTATTAATCTACACATGATACATGATTAAGTTATTAATTTTTTTAATTAAAAAATTTGAATGTATTATATAAAGGTTAGACAAAACCATAAATATAAAATAATCTTAAATTATCTAATAATTTCTCGACAATTATTAGCATTTACCATGGATTTATTGTATTAATATGGTAGGACCGGCAAGGGTAGGAATCATTATCTTCTTGAATTGAAATGTTAGATGTGGTTGGAGCACACGAGCAACAAATTAAAGAAAATCTTACAGTTTTCTAACGCAAACAAAAGTTCCATGTTTTGAATTAGATGTAGATACATGCTGCTCTTGTGTAAAGATATTTTAAAACTTATATATATGTACTTGCTAAAATCTTGTATCAAATTTTGGAACAATGACATTTTAACCAGCATTAGGTTCATTTAATATTTTTCAAGCATTGTCAAAAATCATTGGAGGTATGTTTTTATGAAATAGTTACTATAAAAGTTAAAAAACTTATTATAACCAACAACTTGCGATTAGATAATAATGGTGTAAAAAGTTTTACATATTAATATATTCTAATTAAAATTCTTGAACAAGTCTGGATAGTTAGGAGCATTTAATATCTCAAACAAAAAATTTAAAATAGAGAAAAAAAATATTGTTGTACTGCTGGTTGGTTTAAGTAGATCTGATTTTTCAAATAAAAAGAAAAAATACGAATCTAAGAACTTAACCAATAAAGATAAGAGTTCACTAGTTTGATTCACATTAGATTTCGATTGTACGTGTTAAAGAAATACTAATTAAATTGGTTTGATCCAATCTACTTGTAATGAGAATGGTAGATAAAACGAGGAATAGGAGAAGACAGGTAGGTGGGTGCATTGCCAACGAACAACTTTGTTTTAAAGATTTCATTCACCAAAATTTCAAACATACACAAGAGCCCACAATTTCAATTGCCCGAGAGATTGATAACTTACTCGAGTATATTATTATTCTTATTTTTTAATGTTTGAACTCACTCAAATACATTGTTTGTTTGCGTTAGTGGTACAGGAGAATAGGCGATGAGGGGATGCATATTTATTTGAGAGATACAGGAACATAAATATTGTTTGTTTACTTATTTATTATCATCGTCAAGGATAAGCTTTTTGTTTTAAGTTACTTTGAGCCAAGTTTTTGAACTATTATATTAAACTTACATTTTTTTTCTTGTCACATTTTTTCTAATCCATACACACATTCTTTATTTACATATTTTTATTTATCTATTATGATTATTATTATTAATCACAATCATTAGTGAAATCATTCCAACTAATTACGTTTTTTATTTATAAGAGTCAAAACTCAGAATTCATTTTAGGAGATCAAATCTAATACCATATGAATCAACCACTTATTGGTCAAGTACATGGATATTTAAAGACTCAATAATTTTAGGTTTAATTAAAGAGGTAAAACAGTTGACAACTGCTTTATCCAGACACATTGAATCTTAACCAGTGTGACCCGGTGCCATAAACTAAGTGCTTTGTAACTTGCAAGATATGAATCATCCCACCTTTTTCATTCAGAACTCAAATGTTACGATCCCTTTACAAATACATAGGTGTACATTTACCGAGCATACTAAATTACCGTTTTGATCCTGATACGTTAACATTAAATGTCCAATGAACAATATGTAACAATTATATGATCGGTGAACAGAGTTTAAATCTTTTCTGAAGCAACCCAGTCCCCAGTTATGAGGGGAGAAGGAGGGGGGAGAGAAAAGAACTCATACAAAGAAATCTCTCAAAAATAAAAAGCATTGGAAACTGGCATCCTGATGAGTTGATCATCAATATGTCGTGCTAGGTGAAAGCATTAGCTAGCTAATGATTATAGTTTGTGTTTCTTTTTCCCCTCTCCATGTCTTGACCTCCTAGGTGCCTCGTCCTCACTTTCACTATCATCATTCCTGAAGTTGTTCACAGCAGGATTATCATCTTGGTTCCCTTTGTATCCTTGCTGATATTGTGTGTCATCATCAGGTCCACCACTTTGACTGAGCATGTCTTGACTCTTACCCTGCTCGGATCCTGAACCAAACCTATCATTCCGATCAGTAGTTCTTTGATCTCTTTTGGCAGCACGGTTTGCATTCTGAGGTAGTGGTGGAGGTGGTGGAAACATTGGAGGCATATTAACTGGCCTACCACCTCTTGGTGGATTTGCACCTCCAACCCCCATCCCACCCATGAAAGGACCACGTCCAGGATTCATCATCATCCCAAACCCACCACCTGGAAACATCCCAGGTTGAGCGGGTCGCCCACGAAACATCATGGCCGCTGGGGGACCTCCAAAATCACCAGAGAACCTAGGACCATATGGAGCAAAACCACGGGGTCCCACACCGAAAAGATCTGGCATACCAAAACCATCAGGGCCAACAGGCCCATAGGATAACCCGTCACCCATCATTACAGGGTTAAAGCCCTGCATTCCAGGCATGGGTCGGGCTCCACGCCCAAGAGGCATATGAGGCGGCCACATCATACCTCTTCCCCTACCTCTGCCTTGGCCAGCTGGCCCTACACCATGACCAAAGCTCTCCTCCTCTTCATCACTCTCTTCTTCTTCCTCTTCTTCATTTTCTTCAAATGGTACAATATCTGGATTTTCTCCTCCATTATCTGGATTCACTCCCTTGGCTTTCTCTTCTTCCCGTTTAGATTCTGCTGCAACCGAGATAGCCTGTAAACACAGGAGAGCCGGGATTAATCCAATTCTTAAAACATCCCAATTCAATACTGAAGGTTGACAGCTTAGACAACATGTGACTATTGTAACATCTTTGAACCAGGCTTAATGAGTCTGCTAGAGAGAATTAAGTGACGATGATATCATATGTCTTTTCAGGGACTTTCAACTACATAAGTTTGTTGAGACCAACCAATAATCATGTAAAAAATTTCTTAGCAAGAAAGTTCCATTTTATATCAAGTAAAACAAATACCATACCATCCAGATTCCAGAGTCACTCAATTTCTCACCGTAACATAACAGAACATTTTGGTTTTCTCCCATTTGTACATCATGATTATTGCTTATCAGTTTCTATTCACAAAACAAGATGATGACTCAAAGGAGAATATACCATAAGTTCACTATCCGGCTCAAGATAAAGCAAGGATGCCAGCTGCTCTCCAATAGAGGGCTCCAGCTCCTGACAATCTCTACTTATCTGCAATTGCATACACAAGCACAATATTTAGTACTTGTCACGAACAAACTCTCCAACAAACTTAAGCTGTTAGGTGAAAGCTCATAAAGTGAATTAGAGGTACAATTTGGTGAATAAACATAATAAAGAACAAGAAAAACAACCAATACATGTATAGTGATAAAATATGTGGGCACACATGGCTCAATAATTTAAAAATATATCCCATTTTCACAATACAGAACATGCAACATCTACACAAAAATAAAACTTCAAATAGCCTTGAGCAGCCATAAGACCTGTAAAAAATGGTTTTTCTTGGTCTTGTTACATATCATTACCACTTTTTCTGTAACACCACCATAAAATTTAACCTAAAGATTAATACCTAATTTTAGTTTCCACAATCAGCATACATCCATACTAGCAAGAAATAGACATTGTGTCTCATCATTAGGAAGCTGAATGATGTTGCTGACTGACAGCTGTGGCAAGATATAAATCTACCCCTCATGGTAGCCTGCTTCAGTTCCCTTACGAAACTGTTTGGTAGATCTAGGATTCCCTAATAAGTGTTGATGCAGAATGGCTACTACTAAAAAGAACCAAGGTAGCAAATAAAAAATTTTAAACAAGAAAATAAGGTAAAATTCAAAGTATAGCTAAGGGAGAGGTGGACCAACTAACATTTTCACAAAGGATCACATCAACAGCCAGATGGATTCAATCCATGACATTCAAGAAAGAAGTGATTTTTCAAAACACAGCTTTTTTTATATAAGAACCACTCGAAAAAGGGTTGAGTACCAAGTCAAGAGTAAAGCAGGAAAACAACTATCAACGAGCTTAAATACCTTCACTGGTAAGTTCTCATTGTATGGATTCCTTAAATGGCGAGTTTTGTGGAATGACAGTTCACATAACTGCAAATAAGAAATGCAATTAGACAGATTATTTAATGTACAGAAGATTTCCTTATATCATTATGCAGTGTCAAATGCTAGTTCATGTATACAAATTTCTACCAGTAGCTGAAGCTAAAACACAAAACCATTAACAAAGGAAACTCTAGTAAACAATGAAAAAAGAAAATTATATTATTGGTTAATTAGACAGCTCACAGCTGCTTAGGTGTTGTGAGTTATTTGAAAATTTGAGAACGATTTCTTCTTTCTCCCTTCTCTTTAGCAACCCAAGAAAAATAAATAAACAAATTGACTTCCTCCAGAATAACACCACCAAACTTCTTTTTCTTCACTTTGGGTGAAACGTTGAACCATACTTCTCAACTGAGCTACTAAGCAATCCTAAAATCTTGAACCAAATAACTAATGGACAACCATTAATGATGTCCAATAATATTCACCGATAAAGGAAGGCAATGGATGATCAATTTGTAGCTAGAGAATGGTTTGGTATGGGATGCTTGATTTGATGGGAGGTTTGAACATTTGAAAGAGGAATGGAAGAGGAGAAATTTGAAAGCACTTAGGACAATTAAATTGCAGCATCTGGATAGAGTATGAAAACAATGGGTGCTAGAAGACAGATAATTGAAGCAGCTTCTCAATTAAAATCTTCTTCAAGGATGTGACAGCAGTGAGCATCTTTAGAAACTTATTTTGAAATCAATGTTTAAACTAAGAGTGATGCTTTATGTTACAAAATTATTCTCTACAAAAGTATGTACAAAACAATGGTTTTCTTTTCATTGGATAAACAGTTAAATAAAAAAGGAAAAAGTAAAGGAATTTTGACGGAAATCACGGAGTGCTTATAAAGCTTAGGCAATCCTCACCTTACAAGTCTGCTTTATGAGGCTGAGTTATGTTCTAAAAACTCAAATTCTAAGATGATATCTAATGATTATTGTTGGGCCTATCAAGCCACCCATTATCGGGTCGTTATCAGACCACCGGTATATGTCAAGTCTTGCAAACTTCATTCGCAAAATGTTCAATCCTTAGTCTGAAGGGGTGTGTTGGAAATCCCACATCAACTAATGATATGCCCAAAATAGTGTAAATAAGTGGGGGTTAACACATCTTGAGCTAACTTTTGGGATTGGGTTAGGCCCTAAACCCAAATTCTAAGAGTAATATTGTTTTAATCTCTTCCTATTTTCCTTAGTTGACTCCAATCCCTATAAGTTTAGGGATTATTCAAAATTCAAATAGTGTAAATATGAAATATTCATTTATTCTTTGCTAGGTTCCTACTTTCTAGTTTCCTTAATTTGTTGATTCAAATCCAATTCAGAATTAATTCTGTTATTGATCCCATTCTCGTGTGTGTGTGTATTCAAATCATTCATCTTGCATCAATAAAAATATTCAGGTTCAAGTAAGCTCTCAAATTCCATCCCAACATAGATGGCATTGCTCCACACAACCTAATACCTTGCACCCTTAACTTTTAAAAGAGTCATCAGGAGTCTCCCCAAATTATACGGGCAACTGCTCACCATTAAGGACAAAGGGACTGTCCCAAATATTATAAACTGTATTGTAACTAAAAAAGCAAAAAGGTAATAAATTTCTCCAACGTTTGTAATTTTAGTTTTCCTTTAGCTATGGTCCTATTTAAGTATGCTTCCAGGGTGTTTGGTTTCACCTATGACACTATTACTATCCCTCAGATAAATAAACTCATGGAAGTTGTTGGGAGAGATTTTATACCTTCAACCATTTAACAGAGAAATTTCGTCCATAATGTGCAGTTCCATGAGCATATTTCCAATTCCCCCCAGCAACAGAACCACCAATTCTGGATGTCATCTTTGCACAACCCTGCCAAAACATAGATAGCTTCAAGTTCAGGAGCTTGGCCATAGCCACAAAAAAGCCATCTAAGGGTTCTTTTTCATTTTATAATAAATAAAAAATGTTGAGTTCTGACAGGCAGCATTTGATTATGTTAATGAATTCAAGTAACCTATAGGGTAAACATAATGCAGATTTGAAAATTATATGACTATCCCTCTTGTGGAATTAAATTATCAGCAGAAGACCAATTAACAAGCAATCAACAATATAAAATTAGTTGGGTTAATGCATTTCTTCATGCCTAAAACATCAAATTTAAACATCACAACAAAATCAAAGAAGCATCAATTATCTCTCCGTTTCTCCCACTAATCCAGTATGATGAACTTATCCCAGGTATTTAAAGACAACGTTAGCAAGTTACTTTGGATTCTTATACAGAACTGTTAGGAGAAGTTTCCATTAAAAAATAAACAAATGCATAGATAAATAAGAAAAACCATCTACACGAACATTGGGGTTGATTAAATGTCAAAAGAAACTACTAAAAACAAAAAAAAATTGTTAGATTTATATATAAAGTATTATAAGTGATAGCAGCTTCTAAAATCAATCATTGATCTACTTCTAGAAGTCTCCAAATAAAAAAGGCAATACATTTTATATATTGCATTGATAGCAGCAGAGAACTTGATGTGCCATTGAAAATTTAGAGATAAAAAGGCCAAAAACAGTGCAAAATATGCAACATTAAACTCCCTGTGATTAACATCAAACTTTTTAGGCTTCTAACCATTAAAAGAAGTACCAACAACATTTTCATGGAAGTACCTTACATTAAGAGGCTGGGTTGAAGATTTAAAACATGAGTGCCAGACAGGTAGCATGGTTCAATCACCATACTAAATATGAAATCTTTGCAGATTATTTTTTAGTTACTAACATTGAAAAGGGATTTCTTAGCCAAGAATTGAGCCAGTAGTAAGCCTGTAAAGCTGAATATTTTCATTTCCACAGTCAATTGGATAGTGAAGAGATCTTGGCCTAAATCCATAAAATTTAGAACCTAGCCAAGTGGGGGGCTTGATACAAAACATACCTGGAAATGTCTAGTACGGTTGACTGAGAAAATTAATATCACATTTTCCACAGAGTCAAATGCTTCATTTAGTTTGGATTCATTGCTCCTTTGAGTTGCCCAAACTCCTTGTTGTACAGATAACTCCAAATTTTCACGATTGCAACTTTTAACAATAAAATACCTAATGTTTTGGTGGAGAAGTATATTAGAGCAATTCATGCAGGTGAGAAAATAGAGATTCAACTGAAGCAATACTTTATAGCTTTGTTTAAATACTCAAAATTTGAACGCAAATCCCTCATGGAAACTTATCCATCTTTTAATTTCTGGACCAGTACATATGTATTAATCTCGCGTTTAGTAATGGGCACTTGGTTAAAATCATGCAGCAGGTAATGCAGTTTACACTCTAAAAAACAGAGGATCAACACCAAAAATACTTATGTCAATAATAGACACGACTCAATAAACAAGTAAAAAAACAGAGAGCTCTGACAAATTTTCCTTTCAACATGTCAAACCTTTTTATATATTAAAAAACTTCCTTCTCACCTTCAAGGTGTCACGACTAAAAATCTGGACAGTACTAAACTAAAATGAATGAAGTTCAGCTCCTTACAACAAAATTTTTTTCTGCAAACACAACATCAATGGTAGAAAAAACAACCTATCCAAAACTTTGCTGAAACCAGTCAGACTTTTGATGTCCAGTTCTTGACATGGGAAGAGATGTTTGAGATCCCACGTTGACTAGTAATATAGCCAAAATAGTGTATATTAAGCCCAAACCTTAACCTGTTTGATTCCCTGTCCAATCCCTTTACCTCCTCGTGCACATGTTTTGTGCATAATCTTAGTCCTAGGTCCTGATAAACTTTCTATTCGTTCTCACAAGTATGTCTTCCTTGGTTACTTAGTCTCAAAAGGGTTATAAATGTTATTCTCCTTCACTTGGTTGTCACCTAGTCTCAACGAATGTTACCTTACTTGAGTCTATTCCTTTTCTCGGTTGCACCTTGGAGTCTGAGTATATTACTGCCTTCCTTCCTCCTTCTCTTGTTTCGATCACCTATACCCAATGTTGTCAAAATCACAAGTAAACTCACTAACTCATTCAATACTGTGAGTTTAGGGGGGTTGTCGTTCTAACTCACACGAGGGATCATTATTTGTGCAAATCGTTTGTGAATTGCGACCTCCAGCAAAAAAAATTTTGATTGTCAATCAGTTTTGAGTCTGGCAAAGCAGGCGTTTCTCTTGTCTAGTCAATCTAGACCCAGTGTTATCAATGGCAGAAGATTGAAATTCTTACACGTCAACTTGCCATTGCGCCTTATGGCATAGCCATGGCAGGCCTCCCTTCACAAATAACCTATGGCAGTTGGCAAAAAAATCCACCACGCCATTCTGCCATGGTGGCGCCATGGCCTCTATTTAACAACAGTGTGTAGACCTAGTTCAAAAAAGAAAGAAAAAACACATTGGGTTCGAAGAAATCGCAAAACAAACACTGGTGCTTTCCTCTCCAGTCTCCATAGTGACAAATGTACACACTCGCTTCCTCTCTATTGTTTGCCCTCGACACTACCATCACCATCGGTCGTCGTCGATGCCGTCATTGGTGGTCATCCATGCTCACACCAACAGACTTGGCCTTTAATTTGTTGTACATTAAGGTGCTTGGATCTATTTGGACTTTAGTGCGTGTTGGGTGTTGGCTGGTGTGTGGCAGGTATTTGGTGTGTGTTGTCCTATTGGCTCTTCTTCTATTTGTGCCTATTTTCTATGTTGTGTTCTTAATTTTTATGACTTATATTATGAGTTGAGTTATTCTTTTATTTGTTACTTTTTATGTGTATATATGTGTATAAATATAATTTTCATTTTAGAGAGGATCTTACGATCTGAGTTACAATCCCAGAGTAACGACCTTTTTACACCACCCTCTTTCCAATCTCGAGTTTGACAACATAGCCTACCCCACCAGATATGTTTATTGGGCCACCTAACCCGCAAGAGAATCCACTTCCATTACAGGTGTATTACCATCAGCTCCACCCTCTTCTGGTGGCACCACTAGACATTGGAAACACTTCTAACTCACCTTTAATCCCAACTTATTTGTCCCCTTCGGCCCTCTCACCACATGCACGGATTTAGTTTCAGTCATGTCTCTTGCTTTCTCTTCTTCTCAACATAGAACCAAAGTTCCCGACATGCTATGGTGCTCCGAGGTGGGTAGGAGTGGGTCGAGTCCGTATCGCCGCATAGCAACAGAAAAGTGGAAAAAAGAAAGAAAGAAAAATAGGAATACTAGGGCACACTCCTCCAAGCCAAGGCCACCTTCACTACCCCAAAAGTCTCAAATGCAACCCTCACTTTCTTACACCAACAAGCCTTCACTACTATAAGACCCATCTTTATGTTTCTTTTCTCTCGTTGTACATAGATGGGTCAATGGCCCATCAATTTTTTTAAAGGTAATGAAAATTAGTAGCCTGCCAAGTTTTAACATTCAGCAGTGAAGAACTTGATGCTTAGCCTGTTTGGTTATCATATTTCTAAGATGAACTAGAAACTAGAATGAGGAGTTTGTATAATTCATCCAATTAAGTTTAAATGGTTCAAAGTCAGTTAGTGGTAAAAGAAAATAGAAAATGAAAGAAATAAACTAAAACATATGTGTGTAACCAGCCAACATTTTACAGCATCATGAAATGCATGTGTTGACTGTCAAGTAGCAGTAATACTGAAAGAAACTAGCAACATGAGGCAAATAATGGTATAATGTCCCAAACAAAAGATACATAAATTTGTACCTTGCTTATAGTATTTATGTTACTGTAAGCATACTCAACAGATTTTACATAGCTCAATTGAAAAACACAGGACCCTGAACACACCTAGATATTCCTTGAGGTAAAGGGGTTGCAATTCTATTTGCTTGATTAGGCTGGCCATTAGCAACATTTTGCATTTGGCTCTGGTTAACCTGCTGCTGGGACTGCTGAACTTGTTGCTGTGGCTGGGCATTTCCCGACTCTGCTGGTAATGGTTTTCCAGTCACCCCTTGATTTGTAGAATTTGTTCCTTGAGGAAGCTGGGGTTTTTCAGCTTGTTGATTATAACTAGCACCTCTTTGTTGGAAAAATTTGTTGGATGAGTTATAATTGTAGGAATATAAATGTTGGATCTTTTGAAGAACTTCTTCAACAGGAGGTGGAGGTCCAGGAGATTTTGCATGCCTATATCGACAATCAGGCCCATTAGGACAAAATCCCAACTTGTACCTGCAGATGCAAAAGTTTAAAATTATAAGCATACAATTTGACAATCTTATCTTGAGTAAAGAATTTAAAGTCAGACACAATACAAATTAATCAGAATGAAAACATTTTCTTTGATAAAAGAGGGGGGTTAATAACACAAATGAAACAACCAAAGAATAGCAAATCCTCCCAGACAACACTTAAAGGCAAAATAGAGGACTGTCCACATAATCCAAGCACAACAAACCAATAAATCCTTCCATGTAAAACTTCATTACCAGAACATCACAGGGATGCCAAGAAGTAATTAGTAATGCTACATCGATAACAAATAAGGTAGAAACTTCTTTGAAAAAATTCATTTCCCTCCAGTGAAATACACCAAAGTCCAAATATCACAAACACCCTACACAACTCCACAGAATGTCACCCTTCCTTTCTTCCCTCACCTCCCCTGAATGAAGTTAGTCAAGTCACAAAGCTCCTCCAACTATTATGGGCCAGTCAACACACCGCTCAGAAAAAAAGCTTAAGTCATCATCCCAAACAAACAGTCCAGCAGCTAGAATACAATGCATAATGAAAGTAGAAACTAGAATTAAAAATGTTTGTTCAAAGTTTAATCTCTTCGCACAATCACTACTTTTCAATACTCCATCAAACCTAAAACAAAATATCACTCAATTCATCTAATCAAAAGTTACTAGTGTAGCAGTGTACATATATCAAGCAACATGTAAGTACGAACTCAATAAAAAAAAAAAAACGAAAAGACTGTAAATCAATCATCAAAATCTAAACAGGGACAAACATATACATATACATATACACATACATATACATATACATATACATATATATATACACACTTACATGTTACACTCCTTGATGTCTTCATTGGTGTGTTTATAGACGCAATCCTGTTCTCGGCACTCTCCGTAGAGCCTGAAGAAGCGGCACACCGGCATCCTCGCCTTGTCGTACTGGTGCAGGAACCCGCACGCGTCGCCCTTCATGCACAGGCTGCGCAGCCAGTGCCGGCACACCGTCTGCCGGAAGCTCCGCCGCCCCGGGACGTTGCCGCTCGCGGGGTCAGCCGTGGACGGGGCGGGGGCGACGGGGCCTCCGTTGGACACGGCGGAGGCGGCCGCGGAGGAGTCGTGCTGGACGAGGGGACCGGAGGAAGCGGCGGCGGCGGAGGAGGGAGCGACGTCGAGGCCGCCCTCGAAATCGAAGCTGAGGACTCCCTCGGAATCCTCCATTGGGATTGGAAGCGGATTAGGGATTTGAAGGAGAAATATGAATATGATGCATTCGGAGGGGAAGAAAAAACGCAAATTGCAGTTGCAGAGACCAAACAAAAGGACTCACTTGTTCGTGGTTTTGTAGGAGGCACTTGGGTTTTTGTCTTTCTATGGGTTTTTAGGTTTAAATATAAGACTTTAATTTTCACACGCAGTGAGCCAGTGAGTATACATTTGATCAAATCACCCATTTTAGATTTTATACTGTTGAAGAAACGGTATTTAGTAATCAGACTAATTTTTTTCTTTTTTCTTTTTTCTATTACGTAAACACGTGTACCCTCAGAGAATTAAATTCTTATTAACACTGATATACAAATTATGTTGTAGCTTATAAGTACAATGTAATAAGTGTTTGTAATATATATTTTTGCACACTTTTTGATATTATTAAAAAAATTAAAATTATGAATTCACCTCATTGTATAAGAAAAAATGATACTTATAAAAAATTGTAAATTTTAATAAATTTTAGTCAATAATAAATAATTTATTTTGCAACCACCACATATAAGATTTCACCTAATTTATTAGATGTTAGTGAAAGTCAGATACATTTTTAAAAAAATACATACATATGACATCAAATTAACATCACCTGACATTAAACAAATCCATTTTTTTAACAAAACCTTTATTATTTGAGAGCAACACGCTCTATTATATTACTTTAAACATACTCTTTAAGATTGATTAAAATTTATTAAAAATCACAGTTTTTAATTTCACTTAGTCCATATTAATTTTGTAATGTTTAATAAATTGTAACTAATAATGGAGTGTATTAAAAAAAATGTTGATAGCACTCCTCTTAATATTTTTATTTACTTTAATTAAAGAAAATGTCATATTATCAATTGAACCCGTCAAAACTTCCCACATAAAATGCACCAAATTGATACGAACGCCCAAAATTGTATTTTAGGTCCGTTATCTCTTTTTGCCACATGTTTATCACGATGCATTGTTGTTTCATGGACAATATGCAGTATAATATGGTTTCAGGCACAATAAAATCACTTGGTATTTAAATCTAATATTTTTGAAGCCAGGTTTTTAACCTGCCGATTGAGATAGTTTAATACATATAGTCGATCCTATCTGGTGGGTAGACAAGACTTTATTATTGTTGTATACACATTAGACTGAAGTAAATAAAACATCAAAAGATTCAAAGACTATGCCAAAAGTTTGAAGTGGAAAGATAAAATTGGCAAATATGTAATCCTCCAAAGAGGGCAAGAAAATCTTACTCTTAACCCATCATTAATTGCTAATAGCATCTCAATAGCCTGTAAATTAGCACTAACATCTATTGCAATATAAGCAAATTCTATAACAAGTGAATACTTCGTAATTACATCAATTCAATATTAATATCAACAACATCTTTAACTCAAGCTAATTGGAATCGATAATGGATGATAAATCCAATTATAAATACAAGGAGGTTGGAAAAAAAAAGTGGAAAGAGAAGGAAAAATGGGAAAAAAGATAAAATGAAATAAAATAAAGGAGAAAGAATGAGGAGAGAGATGAAGAGGAAAATGACTAAAAAGTAATCATATGGAACATAAAGATCACAATCGGTCTAACCCTCCACCAAGTTTATATCTTTCTCCATTCTGTTCTGAGACACACAGTCCGTCAATATATATCTCATTCCATTAAATACATCAATTATGTCATATAAGTTTAATAATGGCAAATTACATGTACAATCTGAAATACAACCCAAGGTTTCACCAATCTATTCCCAAGTCTCTAGAAATAAGGAGTTTGTCAATGTATTGGATTAGAGGTGCGGAAGCAGTGACATAACTTTGCATGTGGTCTTTTGCCGACGCCTCTGAAGCAAATATGCCAAAAACAAATAAAAAAGATAAGAAAAATGAACATCATGATCACATGAACTTCAATTTACGAGACAAACTTGAATAAAATAATCTCTGTCAATAACTTTTCCTTTTCCTATTCTTCTGCACTGTCTTGATTTACCATTGAGAAAAATGGAAAAAAAATAATAGCAAGAAACAATATGATTAAACATAATAGATTTGATATTCTCTCTCTATTTTAACAGTGTGCAAAGGACACAAGACAAGGAATTTTATATCATGTAGGTTTTAGCGTTTTATGCTTCTATGAGCTGTTAAGGACATAGATTCAAATGTGGGATCTTAAAGAGGAAAAGCTATATCATCAAATTTGGGTGGCAGATTAAGATTACTATGCCCCAAACTTCAAGGTTAAACCAGAGATGCAACTGCTAACTTAGAAAAGTAAGGAAAAAATGATAAGTATTAACCATTCCACATTCATCATAAATAGGTTTCACATAAATCATCTCTCCCTGTCTGCCACACTGCTCAAGCTCTAGAACCAACTATACTTTCAAGTAATCTTTTTTCAGGATTTTAAGTTCAATAAAAGTGCAAGCAAACTTAATCCTACACTTACCATCCTCATTGAGTTTCTTCAGAAGTTGTTCCTTTGTAGGAAGGACATACATTCCCGCAGAAACAGCCTTCCTGATCGCCCAGCCATGGTGAGGTGCAAACACTTGTTCATAAGCTTTGGAAGCTGGATCCCTAAGGGAATTACCCCTGCCAAAAAGACATACAGTAACTCAGCTCATTTACTATCAGATCTAACACCATATGTTTCTTACACATAGGTGTATTTGCTGTGCTGGTCGCTTTAATATAAGAAACAAACCTTTGTTAATTTAAATATTTATCAATTATGCAAGCCAACTCAACACAATAAGGCTGGGGACATAAACAATAATAAAAAGGAGAACATTCTCCAGTTTTCAATTTTCTACTAATTTTTCTGTTTCATAAAACTGATCAGAAGATTGAACCTAAGCCAATTGGTTGATGAGATTACTGGAGTATGCTTACAGTTACTGGTCACTAGTTGCTAGTTATAACGGTAACAAAGAAGGGAAGATAATTGGAGCAGTCACCAACCATAACAGATTGTTCCTATTTTTTTTTTTTTTTTTTTATGGAATGAACATTGACAATGACAAGGTATGAAGAACAACCACAAATGAAAATATTGTTCAACTAGATTTGTTTTAAGGGAAAAACACATAGGCTATAATAACAATAAAGCAGTGTGCCAACACGCTAGTAGCTCAATTGGCACCAACACCAGCCTTAAGATCAAGTTGTGATGAAGTTGAAGGTTCGACTCACCACTAGGCAGGCCCCTTACTTTCCTCCCCTATCCCATTATTCGCAAACACAAACTAAACAAGTAACTAAAAATAAGTAGTAAAGGTGGAATTCTTATTCCTTATGGCTTCTTTCATATAAATCAAATGGGGAAGACCTCAATTGTCACTCTCCTTTTTCCCATGGATGAAAGGCAGAAGCCATCCCTTGGGTTTCATACTTGCATTGCACTCTATCTCCATTTCCCACTCTTTGGCAAGGTCCTCATAGAAAGTTGTGCTTGCATGTTTGGCAAATCATTTTCACAGTTGGGTTGAACGTGATATTCATCCAAACTAAGGTTGAGTCCAAAGTTACTCCTCTCTTGCTTTTTCGTTGAACGTAGAAAATTCAAAACATAAATCAAGTTATATTAAACCTACTTTTTAACTAAACTTAAGTTTACAAAGTTGAGTCCAATGAAACTCAAACTCCACTTTTTCAACTGTAATCCAAACACACACTTAGAGGTCTCAACAACCACATCACAACCACAATTGCAACCACAAGCACAATTTTCGATAATATCAACAATCACAATTCAAAACCTTGTTCTTTGGTATCTTAGTTAAATTATTCAACTCATAATGTACCAACATTTTAGATAAAAAAGAATATACTTAGCACAAAGCAAAGTGTAAATCAGTGAGTGATGCACATACTCTGTAACTAGAATCTGCTCAAAGAGCACTCTGACCATGTCGAGTCCGCGCTTCACTCTGAGCAGATTCCGCGTATGGCTACCTCCTTTCCTAACAGTGTTAGCTTGAACATCCAGCTCAATCAGAGACTGCAGATTCTCAATAGACTTGGACGCCTCTGCCAGATCATGAACCTACCATCATCACCACATCAACCACGATCCATTTTCAAAATCACCACATTCATAAACAAACGGCATAAACTGAAAACAAGGTTAAATCAAGGATTCTCAGTAGTATTTCTATCACTGAATTATAAAAGCTCAAAGGATTAGAATACCTTGGCGACGTAATCCATTTCGGCGAACTTGAAGGCGACGCCCAAGCAACCGAAGAGAGGGGAGACGAGAGAGCAGGCATGAGAAAACGGAGCAACTTTGACCTCTGCTTCTGCGCTCTGAGAATTGGTGACAACGTTTGCAAGGTCATTGAATGCGTCTGCGATCTTTCGCAGAGTTTTGCCACCGTTCCCCTCTGCCATCGAGAACGATCTTTCTTTCGCACTCTTCCTCTACGCTGCTGCTTCTTCGGGTTGTTTGCGTTTCCGAGGGAATAATAACAAGAAGGGTAAAGACGAGACTTAGGTCGGTGAAAATTAAATTTTAGTTTTTGTATTTTTAAGGTTAATTAAAAACTTATAATGTCATTGTAATTTCTTATGTTTTTAGTTTTAGTCTTTTAAGTACAAAAAATTAGTCAAGTTTATCCTTTTGCGTTAGTTTCACACTAAGAAGCATTTGGTTGGAGAATTTTTTTTTTGTTTTTTCATAAATCATATATTGGAAAACTTAGAGCCTATTTGGAATTGTAGGGAGATTTTTATTTTTAATTTTTAAATAATATTTTCAAAACAAAATGCATTTGAAAAAAAATAGAGTTATAATGATTTTTAAATCATTTTTGAAATATGTTTACACTTAATTTCAAAACTAAGAGGAAAAAAATTATGAATTTAGTTTAGTTTAAAAAAAACACATTTTTTATATTTGATAAACTCATTTTTTATTGTCACCATCACGGTCACCACATTGCCACTAACATGTCATTGTCATCACTACCATTGGTTATTAACACCAATATATTCTTAGGAGATGATATTTCTTGAAAATATTTTTTAATCATTTTCTCACAAAAACCTTTTCATGAAAAAGGTGAAAATCCTACTTTTTCGAATTTAATTTTTCTTTTACTATAATTAAAACATCATGGTATTCATTATTAAATTATATAATGTGATAAAAATTAAAATAGTTAGTAAAAATATGAATAACTCTTTAATTTTTAGAAAACTTATCTAAAAATTTTTAATGTCCAATCAAATAAATTTTATTCATGATTCTTAGGAATCATGATTATCAAATATGAAAAAATTTATCCCTACTAAACACCTCCTAACATTGTTATTGATTTGCATTTACAATAATTCATTTTAACAATGATAGTTAAACATTGCCGCCATGTGATTCAGAATAAACAATTTATTTATTATGAAACATTTTGGTAAACATAAATGTAGGAATTTGTTTTGGGTAATGGTATAAATGTGTTATGAAAGTGGTGTTCTGAAACACCAATGGTTGTTATTCTTCTAGAACATCAAACGCTTATTTCATAATCAAGATATCATATTTTTTAAATGTCTATTATGTAATACATCCAAAAATGATTATTTTTAAAACACCTTACAAATAGGTATTGTTCTTCTGAAATACCTATTTCTTAACCAAAATATGATACTTTCATAACGCTTATTTTTAATACATTAAGAAATAATCATGGAAGAAATATTCTGAAACACCTTATAGATAGGTTTTGTTTTTTCGGAACATCTTTTTTGTAACCAAAACATCACACTTTCAAAATACTGATTTCAGAACAAACAATGAGAGGTATTTTGGTAGTCACACATAAATTTTAAGTGAGAAGAGGATATAGGCTAATTTTTAAGGGTGTAAGAAGAAAGGCCTATTTTTATTCATTGGCCCAAAGGGTGATTCCCACGTTGGGCTAACATCCACACAATTTGCAGATCTCCCTGCCTAGCATACTATGTCCCATTCATGAAAAAAAGAGAGGGTTGTATACGTGACTTGGGCCATGGAATGGAAAAACAACTCAAATTCAATCTCAGAACATTGAGAATAAGTCTATTTAACATCTATAATAACATCTAAAGAATAAAATACCGAGTTAAAAAATAATAATAAGCTGAATAACATATCATTCTAGAGAGAGAGATAGAATTAAGATTACAATTACTTTTAAAAAGATGGGCTTACAATTTCAATATCATATAAAACAATTATTTTTTGTCACGTGATATTATTATAAAGTATATTTTAACTGTATCAATGATTAATCTCTGTCATCTAATTAAAATAATCATTCCAACTAAGTATTTTCCATTAATTATATCTTAATAATGAAAAATTTTAGATTCCTAGAAGTAAAGTTTCAAAATGGTTTAAATTTATACCTTAAATTCATAAATTATAAATGGTCAAATTTAAATTTTTTTTACTCTCTAAATATGTTATATATTCTAAAGACATTAAATACTTTCTTTTTTTAGTTAATATGTTCTTTATGAAGCATTAAGAGAATTTAGAGGAAAATCAGTAACTGTTGATAACAAAAAAAATGTTACTTTAAGAAACACTAAAAGTCAAAAATTAATAAATACTTTCAGACTGAGTTTTATATAAAAGGAAATAAAAACACAAAATGATGGTAAATGATATGAAATATATTTGACGGAAAAGTATAAAAGATATGTATCAAGACTATATCAGAAACTATCTTTTATTTTTGTTTTAAAATGGTATCACACTTAAGTAACATTGCTTGGAGACTGACCATTCGATGAGATCTCTTCTTCGATACTAACTTTATTTTTGTGTGGATTACATCAAGACCAAAAGACAACTAGAAGCCTCTAGAGAAACAAACTAGAGCGCTATCAGATAAAATAAAATCTAGGACAAAATCAAATAAAGGGTAATCTTCCTCCTTCATCATAGCATTCTTAGTCATTGGCCTCTCTAAGAATATGATTCCACACAATATGACTCTTATGAGAGTGAATCGTATGAATGGCTTGGATTATGATAAAACAAGGGTGCTGCACACTGCAACCGTAAAAGTTCATTTACCTTATTCAGTAGTCAATTAACGTCCAATCTCTGAAATCACGCAACCATCATTGACACAAACATGCATATTAAAGACACTTTAACATAATTCAGAATTGATCTCCTCACCGGGCATGGCAAGAGGATGATGTTAAACCACCAAACACATAACCTATTCCATTACTATAGATATCTCCATCGCTACCTTTGCTTGATTCTATTCATAATATCATTATTATGCCAAACTAGCAACAAAAAAATTTGTGCAAATGCACCCCCACAACACCCACAATGACCCTTTCAACATTTATAGGCTCCACCGACCAAAAGAGTTCATGTGACACTTGCAAACCCACCATGTACTATGATGCATCCAAACTGTGCAAAATAAGGGTTTATTTATTTGATTATTTAAGTTAAATGTAAATAGTTTTAATAAAATTAATTTTTATTTTATTGAATATAATTAGAAGTGTGTTGAAATTAATGTCAGTCGTAAATTTACATTAAAACATGTACTTTTTAATTAAAAAGATATGAATATTGGTTTTTCTTAACGCCACAATAAATAAGAACAGAGGTATTTGTTATTTTTGTACCAAATGGTGGTCCTGTACGAAAAATCTAGTGAAAAATCTTTTCGTAAATTTCAAGCATTCATTTTTTTTTTCTTTGCATAACAGCATACTCAATTTTAACGTGGTGCTTAGTGACCACTTGATTTCAACATACTAGAGCCTTCTTTTGGAATACAAGCCCTACACAAAACGTCAATACTAGTGTCATGCCCACGTATTTATATTTAACCGTGCTAAGATATTCATGCTTGCAAGTCTACAACTAAAACAGTTTCGAATGACTTTCTACAGTGACCCAATAAATTTAGGTATTTTGATATTGTTAATTTTAACTTATCAAATTATATGTTATCTTATTAATTATTTTGTATTTTTTAAAATTAGTTTTTGATTATTATTTTTAAAATTATAATTCTTTTAAATTAGAAATATGATTAAAAATAATTGTAAAAGTCTGAACTCTAACATTTTTTATAAAAAAATATTTTGGAATTTAGGGTCTAACTTTTTTTTTTATTGTTTCTTAAGCATAGATTTTATAATAAATATGGAAAGTAACTAAAATGATTTTAGGATTCATAATTTTAAAGTTATTTTTAATCAAAATTTTCTAATTTTAAAAAGTTGTAATTTAAAAAATTTAAAAATAATAATTAATGACTAATTTGAAAAAATAAAAAATAATCAACAAAAATAACATATAATTTGATTGGTTAAAAAATTAAAAATATCAAAATCTCCCAAATTATTGAGTCATAATCTTTAAATTGGTATAATAATTATTAATGGTGAAGTGAAACGGCTTCTTCATTTCATTTCAAACTTTGATTTCAATTCTAATTCTGATTCTTCTCAAATATATATGTAATTATAATTATTTGCAAATGATAAAAAACATCTATGAAATGTATCAATTTCCGGAATTAGTGTTCTGCATTCAGTCACAATTTAACTATCAGATGATGATGTTCTTACCGAACAGTTTCTCTCTCACAAATCAAGCGCAGCTCTAACCTTATACCAAAAATCATGCCATGACAATAACCATATACACAAATCAATATCAATACATACATGTAATATACCCAAAAAAAGAAAACTAAAGAAAAATAAAAAAAATAAATATAATGTAGGTAGTAATAGTAATAGTAGTAATTAAGGATTCGGCTCTGCACAGCTCAGTCTCAATTTGCCTTAATTTGGTCCCAAGCGGCAGCTACCCCAACACCACAAACTTTTTTAAGAAAAAAAAAAACTCGCATAAAAAATCAACCTCACAATGAAAAATCTAACTTTGGATTTCTTCCCTCTAATCTCCATTGTTTGTTTCTGGTTTTAACTACTGGAGGACAAAGTGGACAAGGTAGTGGCAGAGGAAGTTCTGCTGGGTGAGGGTGAGGCATTATTGTTCTTCAATACCACCATTGGTAAAATGCTTGTTTTTCTTCTCTCTTGTTCCTTAATTAACTCTCCCCCAAACAACTCTAACTTGTCCATGTTGGTGTTCTCCGCCACCTTCTTCCCCTTGAACAAAACGGACTCAACGTTCTTCTGAGCCAACATCTCCTCCGATATGGTCAACAAATCCGACGCCGTTTTGCAGGATTTGGCCTGTGTGCTCTTCTTTGCCATGATCCCGCTTGACTGAATCCGCACATAATTGCTCATCCGACACTCACCAAATGCCATCGATACGGCTTGATCCACCTGCATTATTTTATTTTCATTCCCATTAGAATCAATATCTATACCAATAATTAGAGTAAACAAACTCATACAATTTCTTTTTTATTGTAAAATATGTCGCATGTGTTTGTTAGGTAGTTAACAAATTTATTACTCCCACCCTAACTACCAAGTCTATTATAATAAAATTAGTATTGTAGCATATATTTTTTATGGCATTATTGATACAGAATATTATCAATAAAAGTCCATACTAATTTTTATAGTTTGGACGAGCGACTTGATGCAATATAGTAGCATAAAATGTTATTTTTAAATATTAATATTTTTTAAAAAAATATTGGAATTTATTTTAAAAACAAATTATGTATAATGTATTGTAATGTGTAATGTATAGTATAATTAAAAAATACAAAAACCTCAAATTATGAATTTTAATTTATAAAATAAGAATGCAGATAAAAGATGAAAATAATTAAATTTGGTATTTCTTGGTTTCTTACCATATCGGAAGCTCCTTCGCCAGCGATCCTTACGAAGCCAGAGGGTGACTTAACGGCGTTAAAGTCTGACTCTCCGTTACCGAGGGAGAGTACGAGGAGGTCGGAAACGCCGTTACAGAATGGGAACTCATGTTTGTTATTGAGCACGTGCGTGATGGCGGCAGCCGTTGGGTTGTTCATGGCGACGCCTCCGTCGACGGCCACGATCCTGGTCCTGCCGTCGACGGACCGCATCTCGGTGGGCCCCGCAGAGGATGGATCCGCTGACGTGGCGGCGCACACGTCGCGCATCTTGAAATCGTAGCCGTCCACTTCAAGTGCGTCGGCGCGCGAGAAAACGAACGGCGCGCGCGTGACGAGGTCGTAGCACGGGATCAGCACGGGCTTCACCGTGTCCTTCAGCGTGCACTCCCCGAACGTCTTGCGGAGGAGCTTTTCCGCCTTCGCCGCCGGACGGAGCACTCGCCGGAGGAGCCCAGCCCGCCGCGACATCCTGCGGCGGTTGTCGGTGAGGAACCGCAGCGCCTCCTCGGCGCTGCACAGCGGCCGGCCGTCCTTGCCGCGCGTAAAGAGCAGAGCGGCGAGGACGCCGCCGACGCCGGAGCCGGCGGTGGCGTCGAAGAAGTCGGCGACGCGCGCGTTCGCGTCGCCGGACTTGCGGCGGAGGCAGGCCTCGAGGTGCGCGAGGGACTTCGCGGCGAGGATGCCGTCGGTGGCACCGGCGCCGTCAATGCAGAGGATGCGGACCTTGCCGGCGGCGTGTTTCGCCGGTTTGGCGTCTCTGGCCGGAAAATTAATCGAATTGGTGAGATTTTCGGTGTCGCCGTAGCCGAAGAGGAAATTGTTCTCTAGGATGGAGAAGATTTCGTAGGTGAGCTTGTCGACTTCGAAGTTAGAGTCAATCATGTTGAGGTCCATTGGAGATGCGGACATTGTTGCCATTTTCTGCAATTTGAGTGAAGCTTTTTTTGTTTTGCTTTAGGGAGAGAAAGTTTAGAGAGAGACAGAAAGAGAAAGGTTTTGAAGGGGATTTTGTGTGTGTGTTGTGTTGTTGAGGAATTGTGATGACGAAGAAAGGAGTGGAAGAGTGGGTTTATATAGTGAGGAAAGAGAGTGAGCGAATGTGACGATCGAAGAACATTCCTATGGTGGGCGATTAATCGCCACGCGATTTGTGTTTTTTTCTTCTTCTTAATTTAATATTGGGAAGGAGTGAGGGAGGGAATTGTTTTTGAGATGGATGAAACTGATGGGACTTGAAAGTTACCGTAAAAGATAAAAGAATATACCAACAATTTCATGTTTATTTTAAGTATTTTTTTTATTCACCAAAAAAAGTATTATTTTTTTATTAAATATTTTTCAAAGTAACATTTTAAATATTCAAAAACTCTTTAAATTAGTCTTGTTTTTTATTTTTTATATTAGTTTTCAAATGTTAATAAAATATATTGACTTAAGAATTAAATTGATTGATATTCAATATCTGAAGAATTATTTATATAATTTTATCACTTTGAAAACTGCTTTTTTAAGGCAAATTTGTTATTGGATGACATTTTGCATGTTGCATGAACTATTTACCCATTGTTTAGATGCTTTCGGTATTACTTTTTAATCTGAATTAGAGTGTCACTTCTGTAGCATCAGTGTTTTCGGCATTTGAAAATTCAATTGCTTGAATTCCAATGATAGAAACAGATTTTATACGTTAAGTTTTATAATGCGAAATGTAAGTTTAAAAAAATTAGACCGTTTGATTTAAAACTGCACATATGACTGTGCAGTTCATTTTAAATTGTAGGTGATCTTGAATCCTTTAAACTTGGGTAAATTATATTAATTTTCAACACAAATTTATATCATGCAAATTACCACTACCCAAAAAAATATTATGCTAATTACAAACACTCTAATTTTAGTTAAAGAAGACAAAAAAAAAAAAAAAAAAACTTGAGTAGCTGAATTCCTTTTTAATATTGGGGAATTTGGGGGTGTTAAAGGAGTGATGGAGGGAATTGTATTTGAGATGGGTGAAACTGATGGTACTTAAAATAAAATGAAAACAAAAGCGATGCGTTGAAAAGAAAGTAAAATTACGAGACCACAAACAAAGGTGCGATTCAACGACTTTATAGAATGAATTTAAAATTTTGCTGGTGGGTACAGTCTTTCTCTTTCGTTAGTCTCTCCTTCTTCTTTCTTCTTTTTGTGTTGCACCCTTGTCTTCCGTGCTGTTGCTTTATTCCGGTTGCTTTCAATTAAGATTATAAATTTTAAAACTTAGTGGGGGGAATGTCATGGAGTTACGGAACTCTGTTCTTCTTATTCTAATGTTTGATAACTATCTTATTGTGTTTTAACATTATTTAAATGAAAGTGTTTTGGTACACTAGGTTTTTAAAAATATCATTATAAATAATACTACTATTTTGTAGGTGTTTATGAATTATGATCATTTGTTGATTTGATCTAATTCCTCTTAATAAAGATATAATGTAATTAGTTTCTTTTGATAAAAAAAAACGATTTTGAGAAGTTTTTATGAATAACTCTGGAATGAGATTAATTTTCATATACTAACAATCAAATAAAATTCTCTTTAGATAATCATTAAATAATTATACTTTATATGACCATTTATGCTTAGACTTATTAATTTAGACACGGGTAGGATGCTTTATATAATCTCTTCCACAAGTACTTATAAGTAAAGAAAATAAGAAGGAAAATTTATTAAGTTTTTTCATAAATTAAAATAAATGTATACACTTAAACTTTTATAGAAATAATTTCATTTTTTTTTCAAAAGTTAAGGTGCATAAATTATTTTAATTTTATGAAACTCAATGTATTTTTTTCTTCTCTTATAGGTATCTATAACAAAAGGTTATCCAAATTGAACCATAATATTATATAATTTTTAAAATAATGTGTTTGGTGGTAAAGAAATGACAAAGAAATGGAAGGAGGAGGCATGATAGCATGGAGATAGGAGGGAGCAACAAAAATGAGTCCATTTAATACATACACAATAGGGTGTGGAAATAAATAAATAAATAATGATGGGTCTTACTTGAATTTATTTCCATGTAAAAATGGCAAAAATATATAATCAATTTTCACAACTTATAATAGATTTTGCATCAATTCCCAATCATCAACTACATAATATGTATGAACTATTAGCTCACACCCACTTGTATCATATATCACTAGATAAACTCACAATCCTTATGTCACTTGTTTTGACCTAATTTCTATAGTCCCTTAAAAACATACAAGCACATCAACCACATTAATTTCATTATTATTTAAGATTGATCCATCTCTATTTAGGGGTGGCAAAACCAGACAACTTGGCCCCACCATCAATTTGTTTAGAGTGGGGTGGGATGGGTTGACTGTCAATGAAAAGTGAGTTAGAAAATACAATTGCCTCAAGGGATGGAAATAAGTTAGGTTGTTTGATAGAGATCAAAGCCTAGTGTATATAAGGTCCAAGCCAGGCAAGGAATTTTCATAAAATAAGTCAGGACAAGGCTTTTATTGAAACCTATTTAGTTAAAAAAGTCAAACCCTAGGCTATTCCAAAAGTCTTCTAAGTCTAACATATTGATCCATTTAAAAAAAATCATAAATAAATATTCATTGTTATTATATTCAATTTTTTTTATAATACATTAAAATCTTACATTTAATTCTCTTTTTAAATATTAAGCATGTTCATCTACATAAAGAATCAATCTAAAACTTATATTTAAGTTTATTAAATAAATTAATATCTTATTTAAATGGCTTATTAATGCAAAATATATTTTAAAATAAATTATTATGAATGTTAAATTAAACCTAAAAATATGTTTATATCATATAAGTAAATTAGATTCAATTCTTATAAAGCTTGACATACATATTTTTTTTTTACCTTTATCTTGATATTAAAAATTTAAAATTATTATAAATTAGGCCCTTAAATAGGCTTGAAGTCCAAACTAGTAGACCCTAAAATAGGTATTTGACAAGTAAACAAGTCATGTTCAAACCGTGTATACTTTTAACTAAGGTTAAACTCAAGTCTAACAAAGTTTAGCTCGACTCAACTTATTTTCACCTTTACCTATCTCGTTTAGAGGTGGATTGTGCAACTCGTCAAAAGATAAAAAGGTGGATTCGTGGGTCATGAAATGACAAGTTGGTGTATTGACGGGCCAAAATTTGCCTAGAAATATTAAATAAAAGAAATATATATATATAAATATTAAAAAAATACAAATTTGTTCTCTTTTAACACATTACTCATTTTATTGAGAGTTAAAAGATTAGTTTGGTAGTTGAAAGCAGAAGGGATGAGAGAGAGATCGTGAGTTCGAATCTTTTTCACTAATAAAAATTAACAAACTAATAATTGTTATAAATAATCTATTTGTAGTTGTTCACATATTTCATTATCTTTTATAATATTTTCTTATTTACATTTACCTTTTCTAAATTCCCCAATTATCTTTTGAACATATAAATAGGTTACTTTTATTGAAAATAATATACACAATTCTCATTATCTCTAAACTCATGTCTTCTTCTTTACTTTTCTTTCTACTTTTCTACTTTGAGTTATATTTTATTTAACATGTTGACAACATAATTATTTTTCTTCCACAGATCATTAACAACTGGTATTGCAACTTGCAAGAAAAAATCATGTAAAAAAATCAATTGAAAAAATTGTTCTTTTAAATTCATATTTCAATGTTAGATTTTTCATTTCTCTAATTTCGTTATTCATACTATGAATTCGGTCGAATATTTGTTTTATTTATGTAATTGTGAATTTAATATTTAAGAGTCTTGAAAACTCTATCATAAAAGGAAATTCTTAAAATATTTTTCTCACCCGAAGTGAGAAATAATACAAAAGTAAAATAAAAGAATAATTTTTCTCACTCAAAATGAAAAAATAATGCTGATTGGTTAAGGCATTTGAATTTTATTATAATTTGATTTTATGCAAGAGGAAATCATTCTTTTGAATTAGCATTTCAAGGTAGGACTCTTCTCGTCTGGCTAATCATATTATTTATAATTATGATGTGTATAGTTATATTATCCACACAAGTGTAAAATTTATTTAGACATAATGTGTCTTGAAGATACTATCAAATAAAGAAATTCTAAAAATAAGAATAAAAAAATAATTCTTTCTCATTTGACGTGTGAAAATAGTGAAGACAAAAATAAAAAAAAGAAAGAGTTTTTAATTTTTGAAGAACAAGAATAAAAACGATTGATTATGTCTCACGAGAAGTAAAAAAGTAGTGCAAAATAAAAAAAAATCATTCTTGAAAATGTAATATTTTATCATTTATTAAAATCTAGATTTATGTATATTAATTAATCTCAATATTTATGTGACATCCTAACAAGATTAGACTTGCCTATAGTATTTTTATATGTGCATTTGAATAAAGTAATATATTATATTAATATTTTATTTATTAATATATGTTCTGATTGATTTAGGTCATTATATTTGATACATATTATTAGAATATTATGCATGATTCTTGGATATATGTAATCTAAATAGTTAGATACATATTAATTAATAATTTTAAAGTAGAAACAAAAGATATTCATAATTATTTATGATATTTATTGTCATATTTATATTGATTAGTATTATCATTGTGGGTAAATATATTAATATGTTATATATTATGTGTTTGTTAATTGTTAAATGATATTGTGGGAAGAAATTTATCAATGATGATTGTTTTAAAAAATTATTTATTTTCATGCATTTCATGTGCTCATGTAATAGCAATATAAATGAGTAATAACTTAAGAAATATTTGGATTTTGTTTATTCTATACTCGTTGAAAAACAAATTATAAAATTTATATGAAAAATTATTAACATTTTCACTGATAAACATTAATTAAAAATAACAAATTAATAATTAAATTGATCGATAAAAAAACTACTCATTTTATTTTATATTTTATATACATATATCATTCATTTTTAATTATATAAGAATATAAATTTGTGTAAATATATATAAAATATTGGTGAATTATAGGATAAATTAGACTAAATAACCCACTCTGCATTCAACTCATGGGATTGATGGATAAGATAGGTTAACCCAACAAATCAAACCCGCTTTGTCACCCTATCTCTATATATCTTTCTTAAATCAAATATCTCTATCGATAAAAAAAATATCGAATATCTCTAAATTTACTCTATTCTTATTTAATCCCATTAACCTATTTCTTGCTTCTCTATTTTGATATATTCATATATCATCTAGTTCTTTTCCTTGTACCAAACGAAGTTGTTAGAGATTATTGACAGATTTGAGTAAAAAAATTAAAATTCATTAATTAAAGTAAGGGATAAGTACTAATCTTTTCGCAATTAGTCCAGCTCACACGTGTGTATGTAGACATATTTTGGACACTCTAGCCACCAGGTCCCTTGCGGCGGCTACTAGCCAAGGTAGTTCATCGTTTCTACGTTTTCCTTCTTGGATTTTTCAACTTTCAAGTCTCTAATCTTCAAAAGAAAAAAGAAAAAAAACTTTAAAATCTCTAGCTACTGCTGTCATCTTTGATGTGGTTGATCTCCAATTGAAAAACGCGACTAATTTAGGCTGCTATGCATATAATTTTTATTTTTCACTGGAATAATCCCAAACCATTCAAGCCTGAAAATATTAGCAAGTTCTGTTTAATGGTGAAGAATTCTGAGTAATATTTTACATAAGATTTTAAATAATGTCATTGTATTTAAAAAACATTGGCCCAAAAAGTTATAAACTCTGCTTTTGATGTCGAGGTTTAAATGCATTAGGTCCTTCTTCGCAACCAAACATGAACGTACAAAAACCAATTGTTGGTTATGAAATAATGGGAGCAAAGCCAAAGACACTGATCTAGTGTGTGTATTTGTAAAATTAATTTTAGAAAAATTTATTTTAATAAAATTAATTTTGATTAAAATGAGTTTTTAAATTAACTGATTTTGATATTAGTAATATCGTTTGGAGATATTCGTTAAAAATGGCTTTTTGATCTATAAATAATATTAAGAGAATATTATTACACAAAGGTGGTAGATGGGTTGTGGCTACATTTGTGAAAATATCTATGATTTAGAGCATAGAATTGACTTGCAGAAATTTGTGAAAATATGATTGTACACAAAAACAAAGCATATTTACACCCTTAATTTGAATGAACTTCTGGTGACGCAAACGTTTTAGCAATTAAGCAGGCACACACACACACGCCTTCCACTTGTCCTCTTTTTTGATTCAATACTCAATAGTCAATAATACTGAGCTTTCTCAGGTGAATGTCTCACACAACTATTATTAGTCAGGAGGAAACTCTGAGATAGCACGGTCACCAAGGCTATGGGGAATTTTGACTTCCTAATATTAGAGAGGAAGTAAAAATAAAGGGTAGGGTTTTTGACTCCTGAGATTTTCCAAATACCTAAACAAAATATTTTGAAAAGTTTTCTTCTTCTTTCTTTTTCGCCTTTGCAATCAAATCTTACATCTTTGTGCGTGGGATCCATAGTTATTTTTCTTTTCTTACAATGACAATAATGAAATTTAAATTTAAAATCAAATGCAAATTATTCAACTTTTTTCCATAATGAGACTAACCCCAATGAGTTATAGCTGTTTATTTTCATAAATAGTATAGTATTAATTTAAATATTTGTAAGAATTTAATTAGAATGAACCGATAATGTATAAAACTTTTACATGGTCAATTGTGAATAAGATGGTTGATTTTTGTAAAAGTATTTTAAAATTCATATATGAAATTATTTTTAATTGACTGATAGTGTAAAAATCCTTATACTTATAATATATAAAATTAAACTATATTTGTAAATGTTAAATCTGAGATAATCCTTTCTCCCATTTTGGAAAAATAATATTAAGGCATATGAAAAATAAATAGAAGAAGACAAGATTATTAATGAGGGAACGTTACAAGTTGCAAGACAAAGAATTATGATCGTGCGCCATATATACCAGTACTAGAAATAAATTAATGGAGTGAATCTTGTAACATTAAAATCTCTTACGAGTTATGACCCTCTTATCCACTCTGCGAAATTTGTACTTTCAATTTTCAATGAATCAACCAAGAAAGCTATCAAGATACGCATAGCTAGTGCCTAGTGGTGGCTAATATATAGTACTAATTTTTATTCCCGAGAGTAAGAATCAAAACATTTGATGCAAAATCCGAAGTAGTGTTACCTTTCATTCCTCGATCTCTCTCACTCTTCGTTTGTTATAATGTTATCCTTGTTTTCCTACGTACAAATCATCTAATAATTTGGTTCGTGGCATTAAAATCCATCTCCCAGCTAACACCAAACAAACACAAAGAAAAGGTGTTAATAGTTGTTAACCATGCGCGTGAATTAATTGGATGGGATTATTCAGATTAGTAAATTATTTTAAGTTTAATGTAATCAGTGAGGGATCAATAAAACTTTTTTAGAGGAAATACAAAAATAGTCTATAATATTTTTATAAACAAAAAATATTATAAAATTTTACAAATACACGATCTCATGATAAAAAAATTAAAATACTCAAATTTTTACAAATTTAAAAAGATAAAATGAATAAAATTGATATAGATTTTCTTTTTTTCTTCTAACTTTAATCATTTTTACATTATTTTTAAAAAAAATTATTTTATGAGGGAATTTTTAATTTTTTATGGGACAAAAATGATAATAATTTAATATATTCAAATAAAAAAATTTACTTAACAAGAACACTTATTTAGTACATCCTTCCGGTGCACTTACATTAAAAAATAAAAAAAAAGATTTTATCACACATAATAATAATGATCTTATTTATTTGATTTAAATAAAATGATTTTTAATCTAATCTAATAAAAAGATGTCAGTGCAAGTTTGATTTGTATTTAAAACTACTGAATACAAGTTTCAATATAAATTGAATAGATAAAAGAAAAATAAACATAAAAATAAGAATCGTCATCCAGGCGAAAAAATATTGTTTGATATTTTGGACATTAATGTTGGGGATGAGATTTGCTATCACGCACCCCATGACACGTCTTGCTCAACGCCATTGCCCTCTCTAGCATAAGCACTGTGAGGGTCAGAGGGAAAATCTGGGTAGGGTCTCTCACAAAGATGTGATCTGAGCCTGAGATCTTACCAATAACTATGCAGCCTTCTCTCTCTTGCCTTTCCCTGTACAGTAGATATCTAAATTTCTTTAGAAATATTAAAAAAGAGTAATTTTTTTTCATAAATTAAAATAAATTTTTCATTAATTCATTAATAAATATCATTTTATCATTTAAAAAAATTATATTAATAAACTTTTAAAATTAATTAATAAAAATTTATTTTTACTTTTAAAAAAATTTATCTCATTTTTTCTTTTTTATTCCAAACAGAGCTATATACATCCCCTCTCCCAAAAAGTGACATTCAGCTGCGGCCAAATATTTTTTTCTTTCTTCTTCACTTTTTTTCTACACTATACTCCTTGTCTGCTTTTCTAGCTTTTCTGCCATCCCTAGTTTGGTTTAATCGTTTAATCAGTTTTAGACCTATGATCTAGAAAGATTCTTATACCAATTAGGTGACTATAATGTAGATTGTGTCAGGAAATTAAGCTAGTTATGCTTTTATGTATCCGCACGTTCATTTTTGAATATTTTGTCATTTTCAAATATAAGTCTTATTTCGTTTCATCTTTCGCAAAGCTAAAAACAAGAATAATCTTCTTTTTTTTTTTTTCTTTCCAAAATAAGCTCATGTGTTCATAGGTCTACTTTTTCAATAAATTAAACAAAATAAAAAGCATTAATAGAATAATTAAATTTCAAGTATTTTAATGAGTGACAATTTAATCAAATATATACTTTATAATTTTGTAAATCAGTTATTTTTTAAAAACTTAAGATACATAAGAAACTATTACCTCCTGTATTATAACTTAAAGTCATTATTCTTAAATGTGACAGCATGTTTTATTATACTCTCTTATCTCTTAGTACATATGATTTTGGTACCAAAAACCATATATGCAATTTAAGAAATAAAAAAGAGATACATAATTTCATATTTATATTTATATATTTAATGAAATAATATTTTAAAAAATTAAAATAATTTTGAAGAAAGAGATTTTTCTTAATAAAATAAGTAAGAGGTCGAATGTTTGAGGTCTAACAATGTTGGTGATCTGATATATAACTCATAATGATTAATATATTTTTTTTAATCCGAACCAATATAAAATATTTGGAATAACTCATACTTGTTCAAGTTATATCATTCACACAACATTTTTTTTATAATATTATTTTCTTCTAATATCTCTTCATTACATCAAACATCATATCGCAACTTTTTCAATTTTTTTTTCTTATTGTACAACAATTTGTACAGATGTATAGTATAAATTCAATTTCTCATTTCTTTATAATATTACTATATTTTCTATATCTCTTCGTTACATCAAACATCATCGTATCACAACTTTTTCTATTTTTCTTTTTATTGTACAAGAATTTGAACATGTATTATATGGTATAAATTCAATTACTTATTTCTCTTGTTTAAATCAGCACGAATTCATCATATTCATGCTGAGACCTATGATCACACCTAGTTGTGGGACTATCAATTGAAGACTTCTAAACTTTATGATGTTCTTGTCTTTATGGAAGAAACAAGAAAACAAACAATATACCAAGATTCCCCTAATACAAATTAAGCCATGCCTATAAGTCCCACTGTTCATGACCGTATATATCCATTTGGATCTATTGGCATTGCCGAGCAAACATTTGAAAATTCATACAGCTCAATCATAAAGACGTGATTCTAACCGTCTCTTCCTCTTTCTTCCATTCATTCTCTCGAATTTTCTTTTGATATTTTCTGAAAACGATATATCTATTTCTAGTATTAGTAGTTGACCCAGGTCCCCCTCTCTCTAAAATACAGTCTCAGCGACAGTACTCCTCACAAACCGTACCACATGAGTCCATGAACGTGTACCAGTGTACCAACTACCAAGTGCTTAGCTGTAGTGAACAGACTCATGCTCTTCCATGACCCCATAATCATAGAAAAATCACAGATATCATCTCAATTTTAATTATTATTTTTTGCCTAGGATGTTTTCAGTTCATATAGCTGAAGATTAATTATTTGAAATATTAAAATTTATTTAAGAGATTGACATCTCTTAATATTTGTTACTTTCCAAAGATTGAACTTTTAATTAGATTTTTATGTGATAATTGATATAGTTATCTATCAATCATACTACACTATATTGATTATATCATCTTGAATCAGTATATGAGAATATGAGATTGGGAATGGAGAAAAAATCAGGGAAAATAAAAAAGAAAGACGCCAAAAGAGATTGAAATCACACGGTTTTGTTGGTACATTAGCATTTACGATTTGGTTGGTGATGGAATTGATATTTGATGGGCTTCGATACTTTTGAGATGGAAATTATAGATGTGTACTTGTTAGGGAGAATGACAAGTAGTCAAATACTTACACATGGGGTCAACTGAAGGACGAAGGTCACCATTTAAGAGCTGTATGAGCCAGCCATGGTGCTAAATTACTAAGGAATGAAAGGTGATCTGTTTTCACTCTGTCGGCGGCACATGAATTATATTGTGCATTAATTACTTTTTGGTAGCTAGTATATTTGTATGAAGTGAGGAATTAGACCAAATGGAACTTTCAAGCATGTTGAAAATATTTGAATGTTATGGGATATAATATAGTTCATTTTATTCTATGTGTTCATTAATCCTAAGTCACTCGAGAGGGTTGCTACTTGCTAGTTCATTTTATTCTGGATCCCTTTCCTAATGCTCTGGAGCTACGTGGGCGTGTTGAAATTATTATTGGAATCAATTATATATATATATATATATATGGAGAACTAATGGCAAAAATATTTTTATGGTTGACTTTTAAATGTCAAAGAGCCAAAAAGTAAGAGTTGACTCATGCTCTGTCATCGAAAAGCCATACCTTCTATCATTTTTCCTTAATTTGGTAGCTAGAGTTATTATTTTAACCATGCTAGCTACACATGTTTGAAGTTGGAGCGAATACATCAATAAAACTTTCAAGTTCCAACAAACTATAATACTTTTATTTCAAGTTTTAATTATACTTTAAAATTAATTGAACGACCTAATAAAAATGAAAATAAAAAAGATTAGTCACTGTCTCTTGGCATGTCAGTTTTGCCCTTATTGGAGCCCAATTCTTTTTCTTCAGGTCAAACCTTGATCTGTTGCACTTAAACATGTTAAATCATTGTGATCACAAAATTAAGCTGAATAACTTGCAATCACATTTCGCCATCCATCCTTGTCAAGGTTGTCGTCACACAATTACAGCCGGAATTAACAAGGATTCCCGGGAGTGATTGAACGAACTCAATGGGTCCTAGTTCCTCCAATGTGACAGCAAAATCATAATCCAAAATCTCTCTACAAACTTATAAGAGAAACATAAAACCACTTAAAGGGTGAAATGTTTCGCTTTTCATCGTTCCTTAGATAGCGGGGTCAAAAAAATCAAATCATAACAACATATATTTTTACGCACAGTATCGTACGTACCTTGTCTTGCTTTCCACATAATTAATTTATATATATATATATATATATATATATATATATATGTTTAATACTTCAATTACACTCTCAATAAACTCAAAGGACTGATGTCTTAGAGTGATGTAAGATCTTGTTGTGCTAATATGTAAGATAATGATGTATTTAGTAATAAAATTTGTATTTAATTGTAAAATTTATTTGAATCATCGACATTCTCACACTACAAAATAGAATTAGTCTTGGTGAATTGAGGGAGGGACACAATTATCTCTGACCTAGGAAAAATAATTACACTCATGGTAATGGGTTCATATATGCCATGTTTAATTGATAAAATAAAAAATAGGTTACTTTCCTGACGATTTCCTCGTACAGACGGCCAAGTGCAATGGTCTTGGAAAAAAGAAAAGAAAAGAAAAATTAAAAATGGCATGAACCAACAACAACGGATATCTCTAAATCTTGGCCATGTATGTTGGTAGGGACACCGCCAAAGCAAGCAAGCGTTAGGTGAGAAATGAAAATAGAATTTTGCATTTGCATGTCAAACTTAATTAGAAGCTAACATTGTCGCCACCAAGTGTTGTCGGGGGCCACAATCATCCATAATCCAATTAATTAAGATCACGCTTCTTTCTCACCAGACAAATGGGTTTGTTTAAGGGTTGCTGATGATGGGCTTAAACCTTTAATCATTGAGGTTTGTTAGACTTAAAAAATATGTGAGCCTGAATAAAGTCTGTTAATAGTTGGAAAAAATTGGCCATGCCCACACGCTTGTATGTGTACACATTCTATGGGGACCGTGCTTTTTCTTGTCCCTTGAAATATCCAAATCTTTGACTCGGGGGAACATGCACAATTGTATTAGTCATGTCTTTCTTAATTGGGTGTACTGTTTACTGTAAGAAACTAAGGATTGAATTAGGTATATATGGGTAACTTACAAAATAAATTTTAATTTGACTAAACTTTTACACTACCATTTTTATTTTCAATTTTCATATCATTGAATTTGTCTTACACTCGTTTTTTTAACGATTTGATAACATGTGGTTGAATAATAATAATAATAATAATAATAATAATAATAATAATAATAATAATAATAATAATAATAATAATAAATCCAAAAAAAAATTGAGTAGTCTAAAAACACGCACTCCTTTCTGATTGAAATATAAGAAAAAGAAAATTAATTCACACTCATCAAAAAACTTAATTAGCATCATTTAATTTTGTTAATTGTAATAAAAAGTTAATTTATTTAGTAACTTTTACATTAGTTGCATAAGATAAAAAATATAAAATTATTGAAAATAAAATTCTAATTAAACGATGAATATTTGAAAGATATTACTATTAAATAAGAGAGTTAATTAAAATTTGTTTATATTTTAGTCCAACATTGATTTTTTGTTGAATTAAATTATAAGTAAATTGATATTAATTCTATCCTATTTAATGATAATATCTCTAAAATATCTTCATTTAATTAAAGTTTTATTTTCAACAATTTTTTTTGTCCTATACAATTAATATAAGTAATACTTTAGAAAATGAATTGACTAACTCTAATTAAAGTCCGGAGGTTGTACCACTTATCAGCTTTATAAGTTTTTCACCACCTAAAAACTCATTTAAAGTCGTATTAAATAGGTCATTAATACACTTATTTCAAAAATATAGGCTATTAAATTTACATCTTTATGCAATTTAAATAATGAACGTAAACTTTTTTTCTTGACAGAAATGAACACAAACCTTTGATGAAAAGCTTAACAAATAACAACGGTATATAGTACAACCATTGGAAATCTAAAATTCATATTATTATAAAAGTCCTACTTTTGGAATTTTCTTGGATGTGTTTATTTTGAACCTTTATAATGTACACGTGCAAAATGAATACTGTTTGTGCAGCTAATATCCTAACAGTTTTTGGTGCATAATATCCTAACTGTTTGAAACTAGTAGGTTTATCCGTTTATATTTATTTTATTATTCTTTTCAAATAGTGAATTTAGTTTTAGGAGTAAAAATTACTGTACATACTTTTGAAAACAATTGCAGACCGCAGCGTTTATCTCTAGTATTACAAAATACTTAATTATAGCCAACCCAACACTTGGTACTGGAGTTTCTTTCCTTCTTTCTTTCTTCTATTTTTATTTTAAAAGTTGGTGATCAACCTTTTTCTAGTGGATCTCTTGAGTTACATTCATATTTCTTTGAATGGGCCTTTCTACCTGCTGCCTCTTTAGAATCTTAGGATGTCATTTTTCCTGACAAAATTAGAGTGTCATTAATTAGATATTATTTTATTTTTAACAAATAATAACTAGTAACTTAAGAATATTAATTAAAAAATTTAAAATAAATATATTTTTATTGAAAAATGAAAAATACTTGTTATTTTATTTTTTTATACTCTTATATGATTTATAAAGTAAATATTTTTCTTTTTAGTTCTTTAATTATTGTGATAGACAATGATTTACAAGACCTTTGTTTTTTAAAGGCATTACTACCAATTCAAATAGTATTTCATATTTTTATCTTATAGGATTTATAAAATAAATATTTTTCTTTTTAGTTTTTAATTATTGTGATAGACAATGATTTACAAGCCCTTTCTTTGTTTTTTAAAGGCACTACTACCAATTCAAATAGTATTTCATATTTTCATCATAGTTGTTTGCTACAATCCCGTGTGATCAGTCAAACATTAATGTCATTATCCTTGCCCTTTAAATGGTACGCAGTTGCTATCATCTTGTAACTGTCTGTATGATATTCAGCACTGTGCAACAACATTTGTTTCGTGTTGCTGCTACTTTCACTAGTGTTTATAGCTGTGAATTGTGACAGCAAAATATATATAACTGACGGCAATTGTATTTTTTTTTTGTTTGAATAATCCAAATAAAATTTACGTATAGGGGATACTTCAACTCTCAGATAAAAATCAGTTTACTACTAACAAAGTAATCGATTCAAGTAATTGCAAATTAAATTTTTCTCAAAGTATTTTTTCATGTTTAAATTTTCCATAAAAAATATGTTTAATCAGTTTATACTTTTTTACGTTTTAGGTTTTATATGAATAATATTTTTTATTCTTTATTTTATTTATGTTCTAGTCTGTCTTCAGATATCAAGTAGTAGCATTACCAAAAGAAAAAAGAAACTAAGTAGTAGCTCTGTTGTTAGATATAGGTGCTCTTTAAAATTTAAAATTGTCATTACGCATAATATCAGCGTCTATACAAATACAAGGTAGAAATATCACGGATAACGCACTGATCACGAATGAGATTCTGCACCATATGAAGTGCAAAACGCGAGGTAAGCATGGTGAAATTGCCTTGAAGATGGACACAAGTAAAGCTTACGACAAGGTAAGCTGGCAGTACTTGGAGCAGATGAGTTGGGATGTGGTCCTTCAAATTTAATGCAAAAATGAAAATAAAAATATACAAAAGAGAGAAATAATAACTCAACAATCTTTTTAAATGAGAAAACCTTTTTTAATGTTAAAAAAGTAAAAAATTACTAGACATTAATTGAGAATTAATTTTTTATTATAAAAATAATGGATATAAGATATTAAATTTTACCAACAAATGTAGTACATTCAAATTTTACCTATAATAATAATATTCACTTAAACTTTCCATGGGAGATGAGAGAATATTCTAAATCATCAAGAAAAAAAAATGAAGATTTTAGATCATCTAAAAATCTAAAAAAAGAAGAAAGTTTCTAGATATCAATTATAAAAAAATATTAAACAATTCAAAGATATCACCCTTGAACCTTAAAACAAGTGAGAATTCCAACACCTTTGACAGTTTCACCTTGCACCAAACATTAAACAAAGAAACAACTCCCAACACAGATCATGACCAAGATGGGTCTCGCTGATACTTGGCTTAAATGGGGGTTATTATGCTTTGGGTTAGTACGGTTCATTATTCTGTGCTTATTAATCATGATTTTGCAGGGCCATTCATCGGAGAAGGGGATTGAGAGAAGGTGACCCCCTTTCACCTTATTTGTATATTTTATGTGCAGAGGGGCTACGATCTATAGTTCGTCAAGCTCAAGAGAATAAGGACGACATTCTTGGTATCCAGATCTGTCGCGGAGCTCTTTGCAGAAGACTGCGTCTTGTTTGAAGAGCGTGGTAAAGTCAAGAATATGTTGAGTACATATGCAGGTAGGATTCACCACCCCATGGGTTCTTCAAGTGTAATTCAGATGCGGCTTTACAGACCTCTGGAGCTATTGTTAAGTGAGAAGGGATGAAACATCAGCTTTTGTGTTGTTAAGGACTCAAAAAGTGTTTGGATATTAAGTTTTCTTAGAAATAGTTATAAGAAAAAAAATAAGTTTTTCTATAAGGAGTTTTTAAATAGTTCATAGTATATGTCATCTTATTTTTAAAAAAAATTATATTGATGAACTTCTAAAAATTAATTAATAAAAAATTTAACTTTTTTTAAAAAATTTATTTTATTTTTTTATTTTTTAAATATTTTTAAAGAAATTTATCCAAACACACATATTAAGTGGATAACTTTTGGCATTGAGCCCATGGAAGCGGACGCCTTAGGCTTTCTTAGGCTTTCTCAAAGCTATGCCATGGATGACAGATTCAAGCCAGACTCATGTCATTTTTGAAACCGATTGCAAGGTGGTTGTAGATAAGCTTAACAAATTTGCTCTTGATAGATCATATTTTGCTGATATTATTCTTCAAATGAGAAATTTACTTTTGCATTAACCAAACTATAGAGTTAAGTTTGTAACGAGTCAAACTAATGTTGTTGTTCATTCTTTAGCTAGAGTGACAACTTCCCATGCATGTTCAAAGGTTTTTCAATACATTATGAATGAAATGTATCATTGCTTGAAATTTTTCGGCAATTCAAAAAGTTCATTGTTTTTGTGGTATAGATTTACTTGATAACTAGGTATTTTAAAACATAAAAAAAACTCATATAAATAAGGATTAAAACATGAATTTTCTAGATGTAAGGATTAAAAATGCAAATTATGTGAATAAATGTAATTTTGATAATTATTATATAATTATTATAATTTATTATAGGATATGATTTTTATTAACCCAATGGTTGAATTATATTTATATATTATTAAAATCATTTATGTGAAATTTTGTTAAAATTAAAGAATAACTAACTGGTAAAATAATCTATATTTTAGTATATTTTGAAATATTTATAATACATTAATTTTAATCAATATAAACAAGATAGTAAATAATATGTGATAAAAAAAAATTAAGTCACTATAGTTATATATACACCAATATGATTCTATTAATTAATTATACATCAACTTGTTATATATACCGATATGATTCTTATTAATTTATTATACATCAACTTGTTGGCAATTATATATTTTGACTAATCTTCACAAATTCTCGCTCCCTGATTTCTGTCAATTTTTTCTAATTATATTTTTGTTCGACCATGGATGGTCACTAATGTTTTGATTTGATGGTGAATCTAGAACTTGAATCAGATTCTCAGATAGATTGGTTGATAAGTTTATAGAGTTGAAAGAAATTGTGAAAAAATACAATGAAACAATTAACAAATTATATTACTGCAATGAATTAAAAGAGAAATAACATAAGTTAAAGAACATTTTCGGTATCCCAAAAGTTCTACATACTCAGAAATAAAGATTAATTTAATAATTTATAAATACATTTTTTCCTTAGCTAGCTGAAACGTCTTTTATGAACAAAATTGTGAACGTTCACACAAGTTTCAAAATAAACAATACTTTAAACACAATGAGCCTGACAAAGAAACAAACTAATCCCTAATTAAATATCCACTTTTCAATTAAGGACAAAAACTTTAAAGCCCATAATACATGGAATATGATGATTCAAAAAAAAAAAGAAAAAAAGAAAAAAGAACACAACAAGTAAACAACTTCCAACCCATTGTCCATATATATAAAGATCAATCCCTTTATTTTTATTTCTTAAATTTTTTTTATGGTAAAGCTGACTGATTCATTAACTGATAGAGGAAAAAATTGTTACATCATGAAAAATAAGAGAAGCCACTTGAAACGAGGCTTCCTCCAGCCAGGATATACATTTCGTTGTAAACAAAAAAAGCTAAATTAGCAAACCTATTTGGGTCATTTTATATCTTCAGTCGCTATGATATATGAATAATATTGTTTCATGTTATTATATATATGAAAATTAGGAAATAGATAGAAAATATTAATAATCCACCAAAAAATAAATAAATCTATAAACATGTTCATTTAAAGTCAAAATAAAAAAAATACTCTGGCTGTTGTTTTGCTCCTTCGAATCCTCAACATAACGTTGCAGAACTACTTAAATCAAGTTTTTATTTATTTATGTTTAGGTCGCCATCTATTACTGACTGCTTTTCTTACCTAACTAATAAACATGCATAATCATGAACAGAAAGCGACCAAAGCAAATACCTCCCTTTAAGTATGTCAGCATTGAATTTTAAAATATCAATCACAAAGTTGTCTACGTGTAAGAAAAATTGTTCATAACACATAGCGGAATAAAAAAGAAATATATTCTGGGTTTAAAATATACTATTATAAAAATTAAATAAACACATTCAGATATGTATTATTGGAGTATAAAATTCTTTAATATTGTGAAAATTCTACTTGTATCTATACCAAATATGTTATCAATTTTTTGATGGAGTGAAACTCTAATAAACAAACTCTTTACTTTTCAAGTCTAAAATTAGACTTGAATTTTTCGTACTTTTTATTCTCACGTAGATGTTTTTATTTATAATATTAAAGATATATGAATTTAGATTTTTTTCAAAGAAAAAAGGGAAAGATTTTATTTGAAATAATTTCATATCACAATTAATCACATGAATAATTAATTACATGATATAAAAACTAATCACATGACTAATTACACAATAACTAATCACATGATCTTATTTTGATATATAACAATAGAATATTATACTTTTTTTATGGACAACTTTCACATTTATAAAATAAATCTTTTTTATATTAATTATATTCTTGGTGCTAGCAACTAATATAATAATATTTCACTAAAATATTTATTTGACTAAATTAAATTTCTTAATTTAATTATCAAATAAATTATTTTCTTTTGCAAAGATTGGAACACTTGTTTGTTTGTGACTTCACAGATTCAATATTAATCAAGATAGGTGTTTAACGACACTCCTTAATATCTGAATAGCATGAAGTGACATCTTTTACCTTCAAGAATCAATAAAAAAATAATATAATATTTTCTTCTATAAGTTCAATGTTAATCCTAGAACATAATATTAATGTCAAACTCTAATAAACTAACACATGTAATCAATACATGACTTAAGAAATTATTTTATTCTTTCATTCAATATTGTCGTGGCGAAGTCCTTAATTATCATAAAGCTCAAACTCAATACTAAGAGTTGGTCCATTCCTTCTTGATTAATCATTAATTCTATAAATATTTAATTATATACCGTATTCATTCAACTATTTCCCTAAGACATCATGTGTCCAAAATTAAAACACAATAAATAACTTGTTAATTATTATAATAATCTCAAGTCAAAGGAAATTGATATATTTTTTCTTGAGAATTTCATGTTGACATACCAATGTAATATTAATTGTTAGGAATTCTCAATTGTTAGAATTTCATGTCAATTCAATCATGTCATCCACATGTACATAGTCTATATATGCAATTTAATAAATGAGATTTATTAATTTATCTAATAAAGACCATTACATATATATTGATCTATCTAAAATATTGATATTTTATTCACAAAAATCCAATAATATAATCAACAACAATTAAAATTAAAATTATAAGAGACTTATTTCTCTTTTTCATAATCTCTATTATAATAACAAATCTTTAATTTTAATCAAATACCTTATTAAACTAACTATTTTATCAAACAGTATAAAAATGATAAAAAAAATAACAATACTTTATTATTGAAATTAGAATTGATTACATAATATATTAAATATTAAACATACATTATTACTCTCAACATTACGTGGAAGCCGAAGAAACAAGTAATAATCAAATATTTTGCTTCAATTATGTTCTAGAGGAACACACAACCTACGCTAATGGAGGTGTAACAGACAAGATTCATATATAAACAAATATGTGTATGTGTTTTGTGTGGGATAAAAAGCAAGGTTAAATATGGTTTAAATAGTCTCACATGTCGGATGGTTCAGCATAAGATGCAAAAATGGGAATACTATATATAATTCATCATAACCATACCCATGGCATTATTGCATTGCATCGATCTTATCTTGCACACATCTTATACGGAACAAAATGTGTTGAATATTAAATGACATTGTACACACATAAATATCTTCTAGATATGAATAAAAAAACTACACGTGTGAAGGCAAAAAAGACATCATTCTGAGAAAGACCAAAATAGGGAAGGTGACATTCTTGGAATCAAGAACCTTTCACAGCCAGTACAGAACACGCATACATAAAATATGAAATAAGGTTCAGTTATTTTTAATTTATTTTTCAACTTTAGGTCATTTTGATAATAGTGCAGAGTATTTATCAACTGATATCATTTTGATTAACTTTAATGAATCTCCTTCCCTAATATTTTCATTTATATGACTTAAACTTAAAGACATTATTTAAAAAAATCGAGTCTAATTTTACTCAAACAAAAAATACAAGATCCTATATTTATAATTTTTAAATAGTTGTTGTCATTTTCTATTGCTGTGTAGTTTGGTTGGGCCGACAAAAATGTGAGTCTGAGATGCATGCACCATAGGCATAGGCTATAGAATGCGGGCCACCAGAAAGACAAGGGTCTGGTGGGAGATTCCTTACCGACACTTTCACTAATGGGGCTGGCATGGGATGGGAGATACCATGGTAATGCAAATATTGCTAGCTAGCTATGTTGTGGGCTGGTGAATCTTGCTGCAGATTACGTTGCATTGAAGGGGAAACTTCAACGTAATCTGATAGTGAATTTTTAAAAAGGAAAGGACTAGGATCTGTTTCTTCTTCTTTTTCTCCCCAAGTTGACATAATAATTTGGGATGTGTCGTCTGCTTATAAACAGTGGATAATGTTTTCATAACTGTACATGACAAGTGTTGGCATTATATAAATGAATCATAATTCATCATAAAAACATATTTGTATGAGTTATTAAAAGATAATATAGTTATCCTTTTTTATTTTAATTTGATTTTTATTCGTGCCGATAAATTATGTGGAAACTTTTGTTTTAATAGTTAAATTAAGTTTTAAAAAATCTAATTAACTTTCCTATCCATATATAATGCTATTTAATTTCAGTAGAACTGTCTTCTTATATAGTCTTGTAAAAGGAAAGTAAAATTGCTTTAAAAAAATAGAAAGTAATAGTTTAATCATATAAACAATATTATAACAAAAATGGAAAGCATAAAAAGGAAAGTAAAATTTTGATCAGTACACTGTGTGCAATGTTAATATAAATTCAATTACAAATTGTTACGCGTATGATAAATTTATTTATTTTCATAATAATTATTCTAAATTTGTTTAAAAAAATAATAACTAGTTATTATAAAATGACAGTGCATACGTAAAAATTAAACTCAATTAATTTTAATTAATAGTTAAGGTAAAATAAAGTTTTTTAGTAGTATTTATTTATTGTTTGGGGACGAGTGGGAGGAGGATTTGATATTGAGCTGATAATTAATATCCTTCAACACAGAAAAGTCTGTCTAAAAAACGTACTCGATTGTGATCAGAAACAATCATATATTTGTAAGTTTCAGCCAAAACTTTTTTTCTTCTCCATATTTTATCATTTGTAGCTAGCAACCTTGAACCCCAAAAATAAGTTCAACAGCTCTGCATGTTTGGTTGGGCATTTGCACCGTGAACGTGCATTCAATCTGATGCTAGAAATACTTGCTTCTTCGCCAATTTGAAAGATTTAGACGTGGATTTGCATGAAAGCGTGGAACCTAAATGCAGATTCAAACACACTAGTAGCTTCAACTGACATAGTGTGTGTTTGGAATCAATTCTTTAACAAAAGTCACTGTTCTTTCTTCACGTTGAGTTACTAAAATTCGTTAAAATTACTATTTGTTACTTCTGATGAATACAGATCTTATTGAATCCAAGGCGAAATAAAAAAAAAAAAAAACACAAGACATATATATATATATATAAATAATAGCAAATAAAAATATCTATAGCAAATAAAAATAATAGCAAATAAGAATCTGGAGACGCATTTTGATAATCATTTAAATATTGCTTTAATTTTTTTATGATTTTAAACATGTTTCTAATTTTAAGTATGTTTATTTTTAATATTATTTAGCTATATATGGAGAACTTCTGAGATCTTTGTGCAGGGATTTGGTGAAGAACTACATGAAAAGTGGACTTTGCTTGATGTGAAAGGCAACTCACTGTAAAATTCAACAAAAATATGGAGAATCTTTTATTAACTAATGGCTGGATTGATTTCAGGAGTTTTATAGAATGGTAGGGAATAAATAAATGTGGTTCAAGTATTTGGGGAATCAACATTTTAAACTATTTTTAAAGGCACATGTCCACTGAATCATTTTCCTAAGTTTCATTCTCGCTATTCTTGAAGAGGATATCAAGTTTATTTCAAAATATGGCTATCAAAATACAATGCATCTGCAAGTCAACTAGTGGAATTCCTTAGTCATACTTCTTAGTTGTATTATATTGTTTAATTAGTCATATATTCTCAATAAAGTTATTTATTGTAGAATAAGCTTAATTATATTTAATGAGATATTTATTAGTTTGTGAGGATTGAGTTCTTAGCGGGAAGGGGATGGAAGTAATGTTGTGAGGAATGTCATTTTCATGAGAATGAAATAATTGGATTTGAGTTTGTCAAACCCAAGTATAATTATGTTCTGTTGTTCAAGTTTGAGCCATTGTCATGGTTATTATGGTACTTTTGGGACTATAATGGTTTTTTTTTTTTTTTGTGATAGAAGAGGTTGGAATGATGTTTCTTTTACTGTTTTTTAACTATTTCAGATTGTTCCTCTTCTGAAGTTCTTTACAATGGATTCTATCTATTTGTATTATCCTGCATGAATTAGTTTTATATTGCTAGAACTATGTGTAATGACTATATACTTTACTGGAAATTTTAAGACACATATGAAGCATTTATTGTGTGTTATGTTGTTACGATTCTGTCACAACATGGACCACGACGGGATGACGATAAAAAAAGGTAGAGAGCAGTATTCCAAAAAAGAAGACGGGGGAATTGCCATCAACCTTTTATTTAAGGAAAATGTCGGGAAAACAAAAAAGATAAGGAATGGTCTACAATTTGAGAAAAAAAAAGGATTTAGAAGTTGTTTATATACGGGAAAGGTATTAGAATCACGCGTCCGTCATAAAGACAATAACCTTTAATCGAATGTAATAAAAATAAAGTGACTTCTTAATAATTTATCTGTCCTTGAGAACATAAATTATGTTTGTTTTTGTTTAATTTAGAAAAAGAAAACATTTTTTTAAGAAAAAAGGGATTTTTTTTTGTTTTTTAGGTTGACGAGGGATTTGTCCTTGCTCCTACATATTCTAGAGGAAATCAGACTTACGTATTTCTTTGGGTATAAAAAAACTTGTGTGTTGGGTTGATTTTATCTTTTTTTAAAGATTTAATTTAATTGCATGAAAGAGTTGCTAAGGCATTGGACCTTGAAATGACGTTGAATTTTAAGAAAATAGCGAAGAGAATCGCTTAAGACATTGAACCTTGAAACAATCTTGAGTAATGCGTAATTTTGTGTAGATAGAAAAGATTTCAGTTTTGTGGTATACTTTGTAAAGTCAAGCAAGTCAGAGATCCATCATGAAGTGCACAAACGTGAAAAAGGGAGAATTGAGTTTTTATTTATTTGAGTATTTTTACCTTTTTTTGAAAGTATTTTAATTTTGTGGTAAACTTTGTGAAGTCAAGCAAGTCGGAAATCCAACATGACATTCACAAAATTTAATCACACGTTAACAAGCAAGTCAGAGACCCATCATGGAGTGCATGGAATATAAGCGCGTCCTAAAGAATACTAATGCGGAATTGCAAAAATAAATAAATAATTGAGATAGCGCTATGCAATTAATCAAAAGGACGAGACATGCACAAATAAATCGAATTGAAATATAAAGGGATAGAATAAAAGCGGGAAATACAATTAGTAATTAAGGGTACGGGGTTAAAATGTGGGGGGAAATAAAATAAATAAGTAGCGGAATATTTACAACACATTATTAATTAAACTAATTAATTAGGTAATAAAAAGACAATCAAATTAAAGAATAAGATAAACAATAAAGACAAATAGAAAAATAAAATAAAGAACTGCCTACTAATTAACTATTTATTATTATTATTATTATTTATTTACTCATTTTTAGTATCAAACTCAAAGGGTTGGTTGACTTTGAGTTAGTAGACGGGTGCTGACATGGAAGACTTGGTCACCAGCCTAAGTGGCAGGGGTGCATACATGGCGTAAGGGGATGTAACTAATAATATTTATTTTATTTAAGACTTTTCCTTAATGGGCTAGGCCCAAATTGAAAGAAGGTGTATGTGTAAAAAAGGGGTGTGACTAGCTGTATTTATTTTGTTTCAGACTTCTTGAAAATGGACTAGGCCACAAATGAAAGAAGGGATATGTGTAAAAAAAAGGATGCGAGTAACATTTTTTTTTTTTGCTTCAGGCTTAATAAATAAGGCCTATTTCAACTCCTTTTTTTCCTTTTCCTTTTTATTTTTTATTTTATTTTATTTTTATTGGGTTAGGGTTGGAACCCAGTCAGAGTGACCTAGCCTAACCTGCAAGTAAACACAAGGGTTGAAAAACCCTAGGTGCCTAAGCCCCCAAAACGACACGGGAAAGGAGGCACCACCATGAAGGGTGCCGCGGGCCTCGAACCCCACCAAAGCAAGGTCTAGCAACGCGAGGTAGTTCGACGACGGCGAAAGTAATAAAACGAAACGTGCAATGAGGAAGGTGATGATGATTAAAAACGAAATAAAATGGTGCGCAACAAACATCATCAACAAAATTCTAAGGATCTCGCTGGTGGCCAAGTGTTCGTTGATGAGATGAAATGAGTCACACAACATACCAAAAGAAAGAACGAGGAAAAATAACGAAAGAGGAGAAGAGAGGGAAGGAGGAGTGAAGGAGAGAAAAATGGAGAAAGGAAGAGAGGAGAAGAAAACAATGAGAGGATACTTGAAAATAGAGTTCATTAGATCTCTTTGGATTCTTTCCCTTATTATTTTTTTTTTCATTTTATTATTGTTTGAGAGTGCATTAGATCTTTTTGGATTCTTTTCCTTTTTTTTTTCTATTTTATTATTATTCTTCCTTTCCTCTTTTTTCGTTATTTTTTTAACGTGTCACCAAATTTGAAAATCATATATTATTACTGTCCATAACATTCATTGCATAATAGTGTTTTAATAAAAGATTTTATTTACTCTTTTAAAAAATATTAATTATATATACGTTTAAAAATATAACAAAATCGTATTATATGATTTTAAACTACTAACAGAGAATGTATAATAGTAGTTTTACTATAATAGTAATAAAAGAATTCAACGTTAAAAAATGAATTTTATTTATAAAATCAAAGCTTTATAATGGTAATTCAGTATAGAATAAAACAATAAGAATATTAATAATAAGACAAATGTTTAAGCAATCAAAATGAATATATAAAACATACAAGAGGTTGTATAATAAAGGAAATATTTACGATTTGGGTAAAGATAATAACTTTTCACAATAAAGTTAATATTTCTTTCTCAATAAAATATATAAATTGACAAGACTATTTCAGAAAAAAGTAATCTATCAATTTATTAGGGATAGAGAAAATTATTTTATATAAAAAAGTAATAATAAAGTCAAATGATAGTTGCACTATTCTTATAAAAGGCTGAAACATTACACCGCCCAAGTTGTCATTTAGAAATAAAATTCACAATTAGTTAAAAAAAATACAAAAAGGTAATATCATCAAAGAAACCAATACAGATGGAAATTGTTTCTTTAATATTCTTTAGTGTTTTTCTGAATATGCAAGTTTATTTCTAACTCTAACGAAGCTGACGAAACAATTAAGGTTTCGTTTGAATTTTCAATAACAAGCTGTAAAAAATGGAACCTAATCCTTCTAAGATTGCAAAGATGAAAAGAAAGATTATTCTCCTACAAAATTGCATAAAAAAGACTACTCATATTATAGGGAGAGTGTTTCAATTTATTTTTTATTTCGTTGTGGTTTAATGCAAGTATTACCATATTCTTAATCTATGACTCTTTTAATACAGATGAAAAAAAATATTAAGATAAAAGATCTTTTTCAAAGAATCTCAAATGATTTATTACAACTACCAAATAAGAAACCATTAGCAAATTTATCTTCGGGTAAAGACTATAACTTCATAAATTTGATGAACCTTTTTATTTTAAATTTGTATATAAAACTGTATATTAATAATACAAAATTTTGCCAAAATAAGTTCTTAGATCCATAAATTGATGAAAAAGAAGAAGTTCACTCAAAATGTCGAACATCAAAACGACGAAGATCCAATCGAAGAAATTAATCATGTGAGAGATAATGCAAGAGAATGAGAGGCGTTATCTGGAAGAGCCTTTGTATAAGCATTTGGTAGGAAGCTAGTAGTCCCACCTCTAATGATTGGAGAAATTTCAACCTTCATATCCCATAATTTAATCATTTTTTTTTCTTTCGTGTAATTTTGTAGGAATGAACTAATTCTTTTTTCACAACTATTGAAAAAAGTTATAATTTTTATTTTGTTATGTTGTCTCATATGAGTTGTTATTTATTCTTAAATTTAAAATTTTGATTAAACAAAAAATTAAATGCATACAACATAAAACAATGATATTATTATAAGAAAATAAAAAATAAAAAATAATTAAAATTGAGTGTGCTCGCCCGTGCATTTTGTGATTTTTGGCTTTCCACCACATAATCAAACACGGGCTTAATTTCCGGACTCTTGACGTAGCCATGCGAGTTATACACCAAAATATGTGGAAAGCAAATCTAGAAAACAATCAAATTCCCATGCATATTGCATACACTGCGTGTCAAAGTCAAATAAGATCCCTACATAACTAAAACCCGTTCTAAATCAATCCCAAAAATGAAGCTACACCCCAAACCCTCTATTCTGAGTATATTACAGTCTAGAAGCCCGATTTCCATGCACAAACCCCCCTCTCACTTCAAATACCCCCAAACCTCTCTCATTCCAACCAGCGCCTCTCTCTATCTCTTTCTTTTCCTTCTCCTAACCCTCTTTCCCTATAGGAGAAGGAATAACAAAAAGAAAAATACACAATGGCTTTCACTTTCACCAAAACCCTAATTCTCTTTGTCTCCCTCTCCTCCCTCCTCCTTCACACCCACGCAGCCCGTGGGCCCCGCACCATCCAGGCTCGCGTCTACAGCCTCTGCAAACCCACCACCAACATGGGCCTGTGCTACAAGACCATCCTTCCGGAGGTGGTGGGCCTGTCCCGCTTCAACAACTACAAGGCCCTAGAGGTGGAGATCCTTGCGACCCAGAAACAGGTCGGCAGTGGTGGATCCTTGCGCCAGCTTACTTTTAAAGTTTCTTACAACAATCTTTAATTTTAAAATAAATTGAACTTCCTAACTTAGGATCCTAGATTGGTCAATGCAGGTCGAAACAACCTCGAAGCTCATAACCTCGCTCCTCGCGAAGCCTGGCAACTCGAAGGACCTCGCAGAATCGCTCCAGATTTGCAAAGAGCAGTACGGCAACATCCTGGACTCGATCGAGGAGTCCAAAAATCAAGTGGCTCAGCGCAACGTGATAGAGGCGCGCTTCAAGTTCAGTGCGGTGATTTCTATGCACGTAAGTTGCACTGACACTTTCACCCCCGGGACATCGCCTATAGTGAAGGAGGCGCAGGACGTGTTCGACCTCGCCGGCAACTGCTTGGACATCATGAAAGCCATTGAAGATAGAGAGAGTCGTCGCCGTCGAGGTGGGAGCCCGGTTACAATCCCATCGGTATCTAGCCCCTGCCTGGGACAAGTTGGGCTTTGCAGTTAGTCAGGCCCAATAATATATTCAAGGCCCGTGATCTTGTTTATCCAGACTGAACTTTTTTTCTTTCTTCCTTTTCTAATATTTGTTGTAACCGTCGTCTCGGTGCTTGTGTGTGGGCTTGGAGATGCAATGTCATATCTGAATAATGTGATACTAATCCTTATGGAGACACAAGGAAACAAGGAGATTTGATTTATTTATTATTCGCGTATGTGTTAATTACAAAAACAAGGAAAGAAGATTTTTTTAATTATTTTTATTATACAATCAATTGACTAACTTAATTCAGTAATAAAATATATACTATTTCTTTCAGCAAAAAGTAAAAGATCCTTTTTCTATCTGTACCAAAGATTTTTTATTATTTACCTCCCCTAATATTGTTTCATCTTTTCGTGACAATCTTACAGTTTTATAGTTATAATTTTTTGGCAATGCATAATTATTAATTTAGTTATCCATGAACAAGAAATGACATAATTATTAATATATTAGAACAACAAAAATGAATGGTTATATTAAATAAAGATAAAATAATTATTTTCATTTAGTAATAATATAATTAATAGCAAGAATTGCATAAAAAAGTAGTAGCAAGAATAAATTATAGACCAGCTAGCTAGAGATGAATACACCAACAATTATTATGTTATTATCGGTTGATACTAACTTCGTTATTAAATGTAAGACTCCTTTAATAAATTCACACTCTTTAAAAAAATTAATTAATATAATTAATATTAATAAATTTATTAATAATTTATATTATTTTTCTAAACTTACCCTTAAAAGTGTATTGTGACTTGTCATCTATCTTTCCACTTAATTATTCTTTACTAGTTAATTAATTAATTAATTAATTAATATAATTAATATTAATAAATTTACTAGTTCTTCTCCAATCATTATTAGAGAGAAAAATATATTTATCCTTTTAATTTATAATATATATTGTAAAGTAATTAAAGATATTTTAATTTAAAATAAAAATAATTAATAAAAAAACTTATAAATAGAGAACATGCAATTTTTTTTAAACTTATATTTAAGAACATAGGTAGGACAAGATTTTAAAAAGTTTCATCACTAACTAATAGCAATATTATAGAAAGCAATTTACACGACGGACCTGTTTTCTTTAGTCATTATCCAAAAATTTCAATGAATTTAAGAAATAAAAGAATCAGCAAAGTGCAATAAAATTATTTGTTGTAGAATGATGAAGTAGATGATATATATTGAGTAATT
>PYAF01002530.1:581254-594079 GCA_007407185.1 Glycine tomentella | reverse complement strand
GAACATAGGTAGGACAAGATTTTAAAAAGTTTCATCACTAACTAATAGCAATATTATAGAAAGCAATTTACACGACGGACCTGTTTTCTTTAGTCATTATCCAAAAATTTCAATGAATTTAAGAAATAAAAGAATCAGCAAAGTGCAATAAAATTATTTGTTGTAGAATGATGAAGTAGATGATATATATTGAGTAATTAAATTAATTTATAGAATTTACTATAAAGCAACTAAGATAATTATAACTATAAACCTTCTATAAAATAAAATTAGGATAGAATATATTTTTTTGTCTTTATAAATATAAAAATATTTGATATTTATTTTTTTAAAAATTTTTAATACGTTTTTTGTTTTAACAAAATTAAATGTATAATTTTTTTTGACCTGAAGTATCTGAAATTACATGCATTATTTTTTATATTGATTATATATACTAATGATATATGTCAAAATTTACATCATTTATATAAATAAATTTTGAATATTTTTATATTTGTGAGAATGAAAATACATATTGAATATTTAGATGAAAGAGTAACAGCGGAAGTAAATCTTAAAAAACGTATTGACAATCTTTTCGTGCATTGCTTTACAGTATTATTCTTAAAAATCTAATCATCTTATTTTTTCTCTCGATGTTTTATGTAACAGGACCACCTCTGTTGACCAACAAATTTATTATCCTTGAGTTTTAAATTTCTCAGAAGCACTGGATCTAGAAGTTGACCAATACCTAAACACCCTGCAATGCTACACTTAACGCAAGATATTGATTTGAAACTAAACAATTATAAAGACGTACCGCTTGTAGAAAGAAAAAATAAAATAAAATTACGAACACCATAAATATGAATACCTAAGTAAGCCTCTTCCTCGTCTTAAACTCTAATACCAATGGAACTATAAATCGATAGAATGATGGCAAATCTAATAAAATGAAAGCATTCATGATAAACAGTATAGATACAATGATCTGATCTGAAACATATTTTCACACTGTAATCCCTGGTATATTTGAAATATAAATTAATTCTCATAATATATATTTAAATAGTTTAAATCCTCATAATAATAATCAAATAGTAATTAATTAAAAATCACGATTTATTAAAAAATAATTCACCAAGACAGTAACATTTTAGAGGGGAGGAAGTATTAATCTCCATTATGTTCTCCCCTACACCAAAACTTTCATTTTACTAAAAATAAAAAAACACACTATACAGCACTTGTTAATTCCTTCATCATTCACGGTCGGAATGTTAAACCAACACGTAAAAGAATCGACCCGTCACCAATCAATTTCTATATATTTATCAATTTATGGTTCCGATGACGTTGCTAAATGCAGAAGGGGTTTGTTGCACCGGTGGCATTTTCTGAGGACCCGCAGCTTTCTCCATGTCAGCGATAATATCCAAGCAATTCCCTCCGAGGTTGTAAACCGCGTCAGAGTCTTCAGGGAACGGGATTTTCCCACTCTCAAACGCGTCCTGGCACGCCCCTTGGTACGACAACACAGCACTAAACTTGAACTTAGCCGTGATGATGTCTTTCTTAGCAATCGCGGCTTTTGTTTCCTTGATGGCGTCGAGCATGCTGCCGTACTGGTCCTTGCACGTGTCGAACGAGTCCTTGCTTGATTTGGTGGTGCCCTTTTTGGATTCTAGGGTTTGGATGTCGACTAGGGTTTTTTTGGCAATTGCCAGTGTGGCATCGACTTCGACGTCGAGAGCCTTTAAGGGGTCGAGGTTGTGTTTGAGGAAGTGGGGCTGGATGGTCTGGGCGCAGACGGCAGGGTTGGTGGTTTTCTTGCAGAATTCAGTGATGTCGGAGTGGAAGTCGAGGCCGCCGATGTGGATGTTGCGCGTGGCGGTCGCGAGGAAGAGGAGGGAGGAGAGGGATATGAAAAGAATGAGAGAAGTTTTGGAAGTGAAATGATGATCCATTTTGTCTCTTCTCTGGGGAAGGTGTTGGAAGATCAGAGACAAATGGAGAGAGAGAGAGAGAGAGAGAGAGAGAGAGGTGACGTACGTAGCCTTGTGTTGGAATGAGGGGAGGGAGGTAGGGTTTTATTTGAAGTTCATGGTTAGCTTTGTGCATGGAAGCCGGGTTTCCATCCAAAATTTAGAAAAGTGGCTAGTTATAGGGTTTGATCAATAGATAGTGACGTAGGCTATAATTTGTGTGGTTCTATTTTGAACGGTTGGTGTGTACCTAAAAATTTGGTGTTTGCTATTACACTGGTGGAATGAGGACAAGAAGCATGCATCAAGAAACTTGAAAAGGAAATGGATGGCAATCAATTGAAATGTTATTAATAAATTGACAAATTGAAAGGTTAAAAATCTTGCTATAATAGAATTAGATCAAATAGGAGACTTGGAAGTACTACCAAATTAAAGCATATTTTACTAAAGAAAATAAGGAGATAAATAGAAAACGGGAAACGGTCAATAGTTGACTTATTTTACAGATTCATTGTTATATATGTACTTATTTTACACAATATTTTTCGGTAAAGGTGGTGGTATATTCTTGAAAAAGATAAGTGCTTGATGAAAAAAAGAAAATAAGTTATGCATATATAATAAAAAATAATTTTATAATATCATTTAATTACAATTTATTATATATGATAAATTTAGGAACTTTTATGATAATAATTTAAAAAATTATATTAATCATAATTTATAATTAAATAATAGTGTAAAATTATGATTATTAAATTCTAAAAAAAACTATAAACTTTAATGATTTATGAATAAGAGTGAATATAGTTTTTTAAATTACTCAATTTTCCAACATCTTTAAATTTGATTCTTCTTATTGACTTTAATCCATGTAATTTTTCAAAATTTTCAGATTTGAGTGGCTTAATGAAAATATTAGGAACTTGGTTTTGAGTTTATCGTCAATAATAACAAATTTTAGTTCAAAAACAAAATATTCTCACCCTGTTCTTTTCTGGAAGCACAACAGATCCAGGGCTGAGGAACAATCCCTAGCTTCACTTGAAGAAAAAATTTAGATGGGAGAAGGGAATTAGTATACCAATCAATAGTCAGATGAAGCAGATGAAATTTTTAATTTGATAGTATCACTGTCACCAGAAGGTGTTTTCTCTGTGAAAACAGCGTATTACATTACAGATGGAGTGGAGATTTCATCACCGAAAAGAAGTGTCTACTTGGGCAAGTGCCACACAGAGGTATGTGGAAGAACCTGGGGAAGTTGAAGATTCCATAAAAATAAAAACATTTTGGTGGGAAGTTCTTCATAACATTCAACCTAGATACCAAAGGAAATTTGTTGCATAAGAAGGTAATTAATATCTATCCTTTCTTATGGAGAAATTATCAGTTGATTTGGAACTTTACAGTTCCCACTAATTGGTGTATTTGCCATTTGGTAGGAACTGTACGTTTTCTCAAAATACGCTTAATGAGATTGAGCCAGTTGTAGCAATGAAGGTTTTCTCAAATGTTGAAGGAATTGGGGTCATAGATGGAAATGAATTTGGTGAAGTATTGAATTATAGATTTATACGCTGTCCTCTTTCGCAACCCCCTTTCACATGCAGGAAGCAAATTCAATTATTAATTGTAGGGATATAAAATTGGCTTGAGCCTTCTTGTCTTCATTTCATATGCTATTCAGTTTTAAACTTCAATGAAATTTCAGTTTTAAGGCTCTTCAAAAATTAATAATTCAGTTTTGAGTTAAATAAATAAAGAAAAACCACAAACTTTCCTAGTTAATTAGTTTTAGGCTCTTTTTGTACAATTTTGGTCCAGAAAAAATTTTGGTCCCTAATTTTTCAACTTAATTTATACTATTATTTATAATTTTTTTAAATGATAAAAATTATAAAACTAAAACATACAAACCGGTATACGGGAATGCTGTCTGCATCTAGTTTATTAAATCAATTGTTAAATGTCCAAGTATGTCACTGTGAACGTAATGACCCCAATTATTAAATGTAGGATAGCTAAAGCAGAAATGTACCTACTTTTTATATGAAGTTATTCATATTTTACTTTAAAAATATTTGTTTATATGAAATTATAAAATTAATCATATTTTACTTTTACGTACTTAATTAGAAGCATTTTATATCATGAAGTCACTAATTTGAGTGAAATTGGGTTAGGATTCTTTAAGTGAGGTATCATAATGAGTTATGTGAATAATAAAAATAAAAGAATCCATTAAAGGTGAAAAATTTTAACAAAAATTAATCGTGATATAATATGGCATACAAAATTTTACTAGTTGGTAAGATATATTATACTCTTTAATTAGTAATTTTATTAGTTAATAAGACACTATAGAAAATATTTTTTTATTTTATTTTTTACAGTCAACAACTTTGAAACAAGAATAAGTTATTAAAATTGAATTCAAAATGAAAAGGAATATACCATTCAATATTTACCAAGCAATGTCAACTCTGCGAGGCTCAATAACACTTAATAGAAGTTATGTGGAAACAGCAACCTTTCCAGTCATGCAATTTTTTTTGTTGGGTGTAATGTTAAAGTCCCTTTTCCCAGTGGTTGGTCTAGTGGTTGAGAAGAGGTGTTCACACCTCTAAAGTGAGAAATGCATTTTTATCAATCATCATCTGTTTTTATCATTAGACATTTAGGGATCTTGAACATGATTTCTTCTATTTAACACTTAGAAAGAAAGTGTAAGAAAAGAAAGAAAAGTGTAATTTATAATACCTAATAAAAGAAAAATGATAATAAAAAAAAGTATGAGGTACAGATGGAATACATGGAAATAATATCAATTTAAATGAACAGATGAACTGCGAATGGAGATGTCACACTCTTCAAGCATAATTTAGAATAAGTCGATTAGCAGATAAATGCAACATGTGTATTATGGCTTTATTGCAATATGAAAACATATAATTTGACATTTAGTTAGAAACTTGATATGAAGGATAACAATAACAATAAGCAAGTGCAATTAATCTGCAAGATAAAAACAATAGACAAAGAATACTTGTGCTCAACTGACCAACAAAACACTTTGAAAGCAAATTTAATTTTCCAACAACTGTATTAAACAATAATAGACAAAGAATACTAATGCTGATCAACTGACCATGAAAACACTTTGAAAACAAATTTAATTTTGCAACCACTGTAACCAATACAGTTTCTGAACAATTGGACTCTACTAATAAAAAAATAAAGAGTTAAGAAAAACTCCTTTTTTTCTGTCAAATTCAGATTTAACTTAATGATTTAGAATTGCATCTGCATGTTTCTGAACCACCTTCCAGGCCATGATGACATGCGTTTGTTCAGTTAAAGTTGCTCCTATGGCACACCTAATCACGAAAACCCCTCCAACAATTGCATGAGTCATGTAAACAAATCCTGAACCATTGATGGAATCCAGCAATTTGCGGTTGATTTCATTTGCAACATCCTCAGTTGTAAGATCTCCATTTTGGACCCTGCCATTACCAATCCTTGCAACTGCAGAAGGTAAAAGCCTGAAGCAAACCGCAGCAAGATTCCTAGGCACAAAAATCTCAAACCTCTTGTCCTTTCTCACCAACTCTTCAAAACTCTTGGCCATTTCAACGTGGCTTCTGAGGAAGTTTCTTAGATTAGCAACACCATAGCTTCTCAGAACAAGCCAAACTTTGAGTGCACGAAATCTTCTGCTCAAGGTTATCTGCCAGTCCTTGTAGTCCACCACTTGATTTGAATCAGAAGCACTGTTGTCTAAGTACACTGAATTTGTTGATAGGGACTTAATCACAGAAGCTGGATCCTTCAGCCAAAGACAGCAACAATCTAAGTTAGTGAGAAACCACTTGTGAGCATTGAAACTAAACGAGTTTGCACCTTCAACTCCATCAATCAAGTGTCTGAACTCAGGACAAATGCATGCACTTCCAGCATAAGCAGCATCAACATGGACCCACATGCCATATTCTTTTGCCACCTTGCACAGTGGTCCTAATGGATCAATTGCAGTGGTTGAAGTTGTGCCCACAGTGGCACAAAGATAGCAAGGAACCAACCCGTTTTGAACATCTGTGTGAATGGCAGATAACAGTGACTCTGGCAGCAAAGTAAATGAAGTTGACTTCATAGTCTTGACAACCCTAATATTTTTGTGGTGAATTCCTATTATGTGAGCTGCTTTCTGAACAGCACAATGTGTTTGATCAGAGATATAAACAACCAGCTTGCAAATATTTTCTCTACCAATTTGGCTAAGTACTTTATCCCTAGCAGCAACTAGTGTGACCAAAATGGCCTCACATGTTGTACCTAACAACACACCTCCACCACTACCTGAAAAGAGAAAAGCCTTGGGGAGCCTCAGAACCTGACCTAGCCAATCCATGACAGTGCTTTCTAGCTCAGTTGCAGCTGGTGAAGACACCCAATTGAACCCTACCAAGTTGAACCCTGTGCTCAACATCTCACCCAGAAACCCTGCTGTGCTACCACTGGAGGGAAAGTAAGCAAAGTAATTAGGGCTTTGCCAGTGTGTAATGCCCGGGACTATGTGCTGCTGCAAATCTTGAAGGATGGTTTCAATTGGTTCAGGGTTGAGAGGGGCAAAAGATGGCATGAGTTCTCTAAGATAACCAGGTTCTACTTGACTCAACACTGGATAGTTGGCTATATTCTGGTAATAATCAGCAAGGAAGTCAATGATCATGTGCCCTTGCCTCCTAAATTCTTGTGGATCCAAAGGGTTCATGATGAAATATGTGAGATTAGTTTGCAGCTTGAAAAAAATATAGAAAGGGATATAGATGTAGAATATATAGCGAAACTGGAGTGCACTATGTACTATGTAGTCAATCTTTTTATTTTTGGTTTCAGACTATAATACTTTAGTTTTGTCCCAACCTTTTTTTTTATAGAAGAATAAAATTCTCTTTTATATATTTCTACACTCATTAATTAATTTAATTTCAAGTCTTTTTAGCGTCACATATTAACTTTTCTGTTCATACTGATATCAATATGCAATTTGTTTACACTGGATTTTCATGCAATTTATAAGCACTAAGCACATATACATATCAAAATAAACATGTTCCTCATATTTTCTACTTTCAAATTAAAAATTATGCAAGAAGACAACAATACTTCACTAAGTTCTTTCCTAGCTGGTATATATATATATATATATATATATATATATATATATATATATATATATATATATATAGTTAAAATTCTAAGCAGATGAGCTTCCTTACTTTGTTTTGCTTTCGATGTGTCATAGTCAGAGACCTACTCAATTAACTTCGCGCATTAGGCGTGGATGAATATATCTTTCACCACGTAATAATTAGACGCAGATGGGGAACTAAGGGGGGATAGGGTGGGCCACCCGTCCCCCCTAAAAAAATTAATAAAAAAAAATGAAAGAAGAAATATTAAAAAAAGGTAAAAGGGAAAAGGAAAAAAATATAAAAAAAAAGTAGTAAAAAAGAAAAGAAAAAGAAAAAATATTAAAATAATAAAAAGGAAAGAAAACATAAAAGAGGAAAAATATATAAAATAGAAAAGAAAATGTAATAAAAATAAAATGGAAAAGAGAGATTCCAGAAAAAAAGGAAAGAAAGATGATAAAACAGAAAAAAAAAATAATAAAAAGGAAAAGAATAAAGAGGAAGAGGGAGAAAGAACACTATAGAAAGAAGAGGTCTATACACAAAAGAGAAAAAAGAAACACAAATCCTAAGAGAACAGAGTAAAAAAAGTTGTTTCATTTTGGTAAACCAGTGAAAGAGAGGAGTTTTAGGTATCCTCTCATTCCTTTCTTTTTTCCTTTTTTTCTCTTTCTTCTTCTTGTTATTCTTCCAAAATAAATAAACTGTTATTTGTGCCCTTGTTTTTATACATGCATCCCCTACCATGTTGGGCTGAATCCGTTTTTGTTAGATCTGAAACGAAATAAAAAAACTACTGTTTCGATTGTTAATGTTGTGCAATGTGTTGTGTGCATCTCATTCAAAATGTAACAATGATTTACTTTACGCGATTGTCATTGATACTTGATATTGTTTGTGATTGACGCGCAGAAAAATTATGGGGAAGGGTGCTACTACCATTGATACTTATTTTAAGAGAAAAAATAGTAAGTCTTTGTCATTGTCTAATCCTAATGTTGAATTGTTGAATATTGATACTCCTTCTTCAAAGTCTCCTAGAATTGAAAATAAAGAGCTAGTTAAAGAAGTTGATCTTACTTTATTGGAAAGAGATTCTACACTACGCCCTCCAATATGGAAATATCCTACAAATCAACAAGATATAATTCGTCGGGCTTATCTTAAATTTGATCAATTTTAGTGTAAGTTTCAAAATTATCCTTTTTCTGTGCCAGAGAAAAATCGACGTCATTTTTTCTTTTTTTAATTTGATTTGTTTCCATCTTGATTAGTATTCTCCAAGTAAAGATGATGCATTTTATTTTTGTAATAATTTTTTTTTATATTAGAATTGTATTGTCTTCAAAGTATTTTTATTTATGATATAATTTTTTTTATATTCATATTCTCTCAATAAAATTTCTGCGTCCGCTGTTTATTAGACGTCATGATTTTTCCAACCAATTCGATCACTTTCAAGGTGTCATTAAAATCGTGTAGTTGGGTGGAAGAATTAAGTGATGCTATAGCATCGTTCAGGTCACGGTATGTTGAAAACTTCTATAGCTATTCGTATAGCTCTAGCTAGCTATGAGAACAACTTTTAGAAAATGCATGTAAATTATGCACTTTAATATTACAAATTTAAACTTGTAATTGTGTACTTATAATCAAACGTAAAGTAGGAAATAATAAATGGACACCCGATATGGGGTGGTTAAAAAAGGAAAAAATTATGAAAAAAAAGTATTAGACTTAATAAGTGATTTGTCCACAAGAGCATATCAAGTAAAATGAACATTTGTACAGTGAGATGAAAAAACCTACACACACTCATACGTGAATAGTTAAGATTAAATCATAAAATCAATCGCATGACTTTTTTAATCATGTAATAATTATAAACATTTCTCTCACTTAATACATCCCACCCGTAGATAAATGTGACAGTTTTATATAGGAACAAGCTGTTGCAAATTAAAGTCTAAAATTATGTGCATGCCCTACTATCACCCTCTATAAATATTCTCCAAAAAAGAAAAGTCCACCCTCTGTAGAACGTTTTATATAGATGTTATTATGTATGTAATATCAAGTTACTTTTTGGTAGGTGGAACTTCATACTTAGTACGTATGGAATATAACAATTTGAGAAATTCTTAAAAATTTAACATACGATTCGGCAGTGGTATTTAAATTCATGTAAGATTTAAAAACGTTCTGACACATAATGAGATGATATAAACATACGTCAACAAGAGCCTATATGCTATTTGACTTAAGAAAAAGCCTAATACACAAAGAATTCAAAAGATTCCGGAAGGGGAAACCTAACAGTGCACCTCTCCCATTACCTTGGAAGAGGAAAGTCTTGGAGTTGCGAATCTTAAGCATCTGGCCAAGAAGCCAAACCAAAACATGAATTAAGAATTGGTTTGTACATATGCAAAAAAATTTAAACACTTTTGTAAACACATTCTTATGCAATTCAATTATTACGCACACTTAATAAAATGTTCACACGTTTATAGGATTTTCGATTGTCGAATTAAAAAGTTTAGGTACACACTACAGTCTACACAGTAGTAGTACAAAGTTTTTCTTTGTGCTTATGATGAATTAGATTCTGCACCTGCTGACCTTCTTGGTGTCAATTTGCTATGAATGTCACAGTTACAGGCCTACTAAATTTAAAACTTCAGCTAAAAACAGTATATATATACGAATTAAACGAGTATTTAAGTTGGCCCACATTTTTAATTAATATTTGGCAAGAAAGGTGATAAATATCTCAATATATCATAATAATTAGAGGTCACAATTTTGCCAACAATATGACTACAAACAATCAATGTTCGAACACTAATTTCTACGCCTCATTAAACTCAGACAGTACTAGTATTAGATGAAAGAATTGACGATGCTAATTAAGCACAGGACCACGATGTACTGTAGTTCTTGTCGCTGCGAGTAACGTTCTAGAAAAACAACTTTGAAAAGAAAATAGGAATGGGACATATATATCATATCCATTAGATAGCAAGTAAATTATCAATAAAAAGTGTTTTTTCTGCTGCACCAAAGAAAAGTGTTAAACCACCTAAAGCACATTTTTGTTGTCCATGTCCTTATATTAGATCTAAAGGCTGTGATGTTTTCTCTAAATTTTTAGATCTTCCACACTTTAGTATTTGATAAGCTCACTCGCGTCAAGAATATCTTGTGCTATTAAAGATATTAAACCTTCAGAAGGTTAAGTGCTATAAATTAAAATGAGTTTAAAAAAAGAGAGTGCGTATTTCCATGAATTTCCTAAAACCCAACAAAACTCTACTAGGATGGGTTGGCATGGGTTTTAATATTTTAAGCCTACCTTTTCTCATCCTGCCTTCAAACTCACCATTTACGGGGTCAGAGGTAAACAAAGTCAAATTCGCTTTGTCGGCGTGCCTAAATCCCAATCCTTCTTAATGAAAGAACTACTCTCACCTTCCAAAAAAAAAATTCAAACAAAACTACTACCAAAAAACAAAAATTTATTTCATTTTATAACTAAATTCTTTCCTCTAAACTAATAGGAAATGCAATTAATTTCTTTATTTTTATTTGTTGTTTAATAATATAAGAAATACCTTGTGGGTATAATTTTTTTTTCTTTCTATTTCATTAAAATACATACTATAATAAATGGTAATGTTATTGTGTTTTTATGTTATTTATCTTTACATTTTCAAACATCTATAACTAAGAGGTTTTAAGAGGATAAAAACTTGATTAAAATGTCATAATTAGTCTATTTGTTATGGAGGCAGTGGGCGTGCTGGATGTCATAGATCTAGGTTTGTGGGGTGGAGGCTAACGGCGCATAGTTGTGATGGTGGTTGCATGGATCTAAGTTGTGGCGTCAAGGGTAATGACACATGGTTGTGGTGATTTTTTGGTGGTAGGTGGTCGCGTAGATCTGGGTTCATGGTGTCGAGGGTGGTGTCACATGATTGTGGTGGTGGTTCCATTGTGAGGTGGAAGATGAATGACAACATCGAAAGTATTGACGCCACAATGGCTTTTGGGTGGGAGTAATTATGGGTTATGGTGGATGTATTTTGAAAAAGAAGACGAATAAGACCAAAATAAAGATAAGAGTAAATTATAATTGGTTCCTTGTGCCTTGTGTATCGCTCAAATTTCATCTAATACTTTTTTCTTTTTTTCACATTACTTTTATCACTTCTGTTAACGCCTTTAGTTAAGGTCAATTGAAATATGCGAGTAGACGAAATTGTCCTTATATTTTAATTGTAAAATTCAAATTATCTTTTTTCAATTAGTTTTAGAACTTAGGATTAACGTTTCATGCCTCTTTACCTTTCGCGAGTATTATTTCATAGATCTAGGTTTGTGGGGTAGAGGCTAACAGCGCACAGTTGTGATGGTGTTTGCACGGATCTAAGTTATGGGGTCAAGGGTAATGGCACATGGTTGTGGTGATTTTTTGGTGGTAGGTGGTCGCATAGATTTGGGTTCATGGTGTCGAGGGTGGTGACACATGATTGTGGTGGTGGTTGCATTGTGAGGTGGAAGATGAATGATAGCATCGAAAGTATTGGCGCCACATTGACTTTTGGGTGGGAGTAATTGCGGGTTATGGTGGATGTATTTCAAAAAAAAAGACGAGTAAGACCAAAATAAAGATAAGAGTAAATTATACTCGAATTCCTTGTGTCTTGTGTATCGCTCAAATTTCATTTAATGCTTTTTCTTTTTTTCACATTACTTTTATCACTTCTGTTAACGCCTTTAGTTAAGGTCAATTGAAATATGTGAGTAGACGAAATTGTCTTTATATTTTAATTGTAAAATTCAAATTCTCTTTTCAATTAGTTTTAAAACTTAGGATTAACGTTTCATTCCTCTTTACCTTTCGCGAGTATTATTTATCTTCCTCTTGTTGACGAGTTCTTCTTCAGCGTCCAGAGGTGCGAGTTCTTCTTCCTCTCATGACGTTCACGTTCTTTTCCTCTTTACCTGTTCGTGAGTTATTCACCGTTCCTCTTCCAGTTCGCGAGTTATCCACTGTTCCTCTTCCAATTCATGAGAGTTTTCTATTGTTCCTCTTCCAAACAGGCTTATACGTGACTACTGGACCTTGTATATAAGTTACTTTTAAATTCGCGAGTTATCCATTGTTCCTCTTCCAATTCGCGAGAGTTTTCTATTGTTCCTCTTCCAGACAGGCTTATACGTGACTACTAGACCTTGTATATAAGTTACTTCCAGACAGGCTTATACGTAACAATAACATTTACATCTAACCTTCAATGAGAAACTCTTTCCCAAAAACCAAAAACCAAAATTAAATTAATTAAGCAGGCAAACGCCTCCACCACAACTCCTCCATCACCATGGTATCCCGGCCACTGCCGGCAGCACCGGTCCAACACTCATCAAGTGGAAGTGTAGGCCAAATTTCTTTTTTTTTTCTTCCTATGCTTCACTAATAGATATACTAACTAGAGTATAAATAATTGTATTAGCATATAAGTCATGACATTAATTAAAAAAAGCATGAGTCATGACCACATTGAACCACCATAGCTGGCCTGGTCCACCATGTCTATGTCAAAAATAGGCTTGGCATGTGAGTCCAAGGTCTTGGATGATGGAAAGCC
>PYAF01002530.1:536081-571400 GCA_007407185.1 Glycine tomentella | reverse complement strand
AAAAAGTTTTTTTTTTTTTTTTTTTTTGATACAGGGTAAAAGAATTTGAAGACATTAAATCAAAATCAAAATAAATTAAAGTTAAATATGTTTTTAATTAATTAGTTCTCCAAATAAAATAATATATATTTTTAGTTTCTAAAAAATAAACTCTCTTTTTTAATCCTTTATTTACAAAAATGTATCATATATTAAATGTGTCATTTTAAGGGATTTATTTCTCCACTCTATAAAAAAGATTAAGTATATGCTAGGTTTTAATTAGTATTTGTTGATAAGTAATTGAGTAGTAATTGCTTGTTATAATTATTTTTAATATTAAAATTTTATTATAAACTATTTTAAATGTAGAATAAAGTAATTCAAATACATTCTAACTGGTTGTCCACTTCACCAGAAAATACACACTAATTAGTTACGACAAAAAAAGTAACATGTCACCGTATGTGTTTAATCGTACGTCGCAATATATTATAGAGAAGATGCATATTTTCTTAATTGAAGGAATAGTTATACCTTTAATTAGTGTTGCTGCAATCCTCTTGCTTGTAGGGTTAAAAGGATTATATTTTCTTTACTATTCTTCAAAAATAACAAGCGTTATGATGTCAAAGCCACACTTAATTTCAATAGCTCCAACATCATAGTTTTTTTTTTTTTATAGACATAAAACATCATAGTTGATGATACCATTATCTTATTATTAGTTTCATTATTTTAATAACGAGCATTGTTAATTTTCTTTTCTTATATTATTGGTAATAAAATTAAATATACAAAACTAAATTCAATTATATGAATGAATTCCCCTAAGAATTTTATACATTTATATATTGAATGTAGAAATTTTTAACTCTTTGCTACACGCCTATGCCTACCATCACAAATAGAAGCACATGATAATGATATGTTCATTGTTAAGATCTTTGAGTTTATGAACCCGAATAATTATTTTCAGTCAACTCTGGGGTCTACTGGTAGTTAGTCAATGACTATGCTTTAGGGGCACTGACCTGGGTTTCCACTGTTTTAAAGGGACATAAACCCTAAAAGGAGACAGCAATAGCTAACAGAAGACAATTTAAAATGATACTCAAACGAATTCAATACGTTTTTAAAAAAAAATTGTTAATTCTCATTGACATATAGTATGTTTGTGTTAGATTTCTAACACTTCCACCTTGAAGAAAGTGACATGTGACAAAAAATCACTATAAGATGGTCTCTGTTACTCTGTAAGGCAAATTAAATGATGATAAATGGTATGCAAACAAAAAACATCCTCTTAATTCTGCGTCGAGAATCAAGTTTGGCCCCAAAAGCTATCCCCAACCAGTCATTTTACCACATGATAATCGAAATAAAACAAATGGGTGAGAAAAGTTTAGAGAGAGGGCATTTATCTTGTTCTAATGTGAGGACGTGTCATAACATAAGCTAAAACTTATCAATTCAAATGTTTGTGTCATTTTAATGTCATAAGCATTGGCTAAAACTTATTGAAAGAAATTCATCCTTAATTTAAGTGGAGTACTTCAATTCAAATAACAGTGAATGTTTTCTTTTTACTTCTTTACTTTGTACACTTTGATAGTGTTAGTTTTGAGTATACATATGCACATTATATGCATTTAGAGAAACAAGGGAAGACGTCTTGTAATTCGATGAACACAAAAGTTTAGATGAAATTTGGTCCTGTAACTTCTTTTTTTTGTGTACCTAGAATATTTCTCTTCAAAAGTTAAAGAATAATCCTTAGGTATATAGATATGTTTATAAAACTTTCTCTCTAAATGTTTTCTATATACACGAATTGATTGTCCTTATAGCATTTTATCTAGAAATAATCCACATTGACCAATATGTTTTTGTTGACCAGTTCTATAAAAAGCTAGTAATGCTAGTCCTAAATATGTTGTGAACGTTGAAATTGAAGTTAGTAGTGTGACCACCGGATAATGAAAGCAGAGAAATATGCTAGTAGGAAGAAGACCATAAAGGAAAATGAAATTATTAATTTCTCCTTTTAAGACATGAATAAAATTCAAGGACCAGTATTTTATTGTAAAATAATAAGAGAATAATGCAATGCTTTGTTCAAAGCAGAGGAGGTTGGGCTACTTTTTGAAGCAACCTACCATCAATTTTTGAAGAATGGAATGATTGCAGGCCTTTGAGCTTTAGAGGGAGCAAAAGAAATTCATAGGCATTAGGCAGGTGAGTTAGGTGAAGCAATGATTTCCCATTTTCCTTTCTCTCTCAAGGATCAAACTATTGACAAACAAACTCCCTGTTGTGTGTAGTATAATGGGAACAAAACAACAGCAGATGCATATGCAGCAACTCCTCATGCATGATCTCTTCTATGCTCAGAAACTAGAAAGTGTGTCCTATTTGATGGTCAAAATGAAGGAGTGCTTCGACCGTTGGAGAAAAAAACAGCTTTCTCTTTCGGTTATTTTGACTTGAGACTTGATAAAAGCTAAAGTTTGAAATCAGGGAAGGCATGCATGTATAAAATTCAAAGTGGGGGGCCCCATTTTGGACGATTTGTGAACCTTTTGTCCCCAACATATACCTTGATTACCTTCCACTATACCAAATGCTTGATTTGGTTTCTCCCACTTTAGTTCCATATGTGTGAAAATGAGGGGTGCATTAATTGTGTTACATGTAAGTAAGAGACCAATTGCATAAATGTTATGCCATATCCTGTTCTTTTTCACCTTTCATGATTTCTTTGAAGTGTTGTCACATATATGTTCCATTGATATTGATAACCAAATTAATCTTAATGGCGCCAATCCATTCTCTTTTCGTTTTTTTCCCTCTCATCTTGTCACTCTGACTGCTTTTGAAGACCATGAAACCTTTATTTTAAACAAAGGATGTCTAAATCCTAGTGTGGTGATAAGAGGGAAGCTCAAGCGCTCAATGACTCTATCTTGGAATTAAGCTGTCTCAAAAGAAATTTATTTACTGACAATTGAAATAAAAGTCTTAATTTAATTAGACCAGCCAACTGATTTTAACAAAAACAATTCAAAATCTTAAACCTTCGTATGTGATATTTATAAGCTATATGATTATATCTATAATCTATAAGAATAACTTCATTTAATTTGTTTTCATATTTTTATGTCCATTTTATCTCAATAACTGACTGTCCATGACTAAAAAAAACAACTACTACCCACAGAATATATGAAACTAATTTCCTTGTAGCCCATTTTAAACGACATGGAATATGTAAAGCAGTAATTGGTTATATTCTGTAGTTAAAAATATGGATTGTGTCTGTCTTTCCACTGATATATGGTAAAGGGGGATATTTTCGAAAGTGGATGCTTTCATTTGCGTTGTTGTGCCTGGATGAGACATCTCATGTTTCAGTGAACTAATAAGGTTCATATAAACATAATCAAATGCTAACAATAATTAACGTTAGTATCTTGTTGTTTAAGGAAATCTTGATACAGGTCCAGTTTCCATGATTCTCTAAGTAAGCCATTAGGGAATTTTTTAAATAATCTACTTTAACCACCATTAACTAATATAATCTTTAGCATTTTTATATAGTATCTACAAATTTCTAGCGACATAATTTAGAGTATTTTTAGTTATGAATCTCTCTAATCACATATTTTCTTTAAAGCACACTCCTCTTTTATCTTTCTTTACGGATATGTTGATAGTGGGAACATGAATTTGACTTTGGGAAATCTCTATGGCTTAGTGGTCCCTTTAAAAAGCACAAAATCTAAGTACATTAGATCGCTTTGGTAATATTAAACACTAGTGAGATTTAAATTAATTGATTTTGAGTAATTATATAAGTGAATTTGGTATCATATTTTAACCTAAAATTTTAATGTTCAAATTTATGGATATTACTCTCACTTATATAGAGTTCAATATTCTCATTCCTACCAGATGTGGGTGGGATTTCACGTAAGACTTGTACTTCAATAGTCTTTTTCTCAAGTGTGAGTCTCTTCCACATAATAATCTCCCCCGAAGCAGAAGTCATTTTCAATCCATGAGTATTTCATGGTGGCCTTTAGAGCTTAACTGTGGTTGTCCCAACCTTGACTAGCCATTGCCACCAACATGTTCTAATACCTTGCATTGCTGCAACACCTGCAGGACCTGCTGTCTGATCTCCATGCATGGACTCACCTGTCACGTAGACTTTCGACACAATGAATCTCTATGTCCATGAATACACCGCCTCCATTTTACTCGTCTGAGTAGGTTACCAAGTCGAACTATGATGCCAATTGTTAACCAAAATTCTAAAGGGATTAGAGAAATCACACACACACACACACAAACACAAGAGAGTTAACCAGGTTAGGCAAGTGTGCCTACGTCCTCGGGAGAGTACAGAGCAACGTACGATATTATGTGTTCCACGAGAACTTTGCATTATAGAAATTTATAATTTAAAGTAAAAATGATAAATTTCTTGGCACATAAAAGGAGCATAACTGTGACAATTCACAAAATTATACAAAGTGATATCTTCACTAGAACATGAGGGTCCCTATCATACCCTTTTTGCCATGCCCTTCACAGAGCAAACAAAGCATCGCTAACAAGGAAATCATGTCTTTTGTCACAGGGAAGAAAAGGTGCAGATATGATTTAACATATCTTCCAACAAAGACAAACCATGCAATCCGTTTTATCCACCTTGTCCCGCAAGGGGCCATAAGATCCAAGGCCCAAAATGGATAATGCAGGACAATATAATGTGGTACATCTTGATTACATAACATTCATAAGTGCTTCTTCTTTCTCTAGCAAAGTTTCCCTTTTCCTCTCATTCAATCTTTTATAGATGAGTGTGCAAATAGTTGTATAATAAGCGAAAACTTGTGAAGGAAAGATCAAGTACAATAAACAAATGATAAGTTGAGCTGCTCATCAAAATAATAACATCAGAAAATTTTATACTTGCAATATAATTTTGTAAACGAACAAAGATTCTTTTGGAACTGCCAGAGCTGATTTAAATAATTGTCAATCGTCTGGTACAATTTTGACTTTTCACTCTAGAAATCCAAGGTGACACAAGTACTTCCAAAAACCTCAAAATTTGGTTTTAATTGATAAAAGCATAGGTACAATACTCTCCGAATTCCGATGGTTTAATTATATGCTTACAAAAGCAGCTAGCCCCGATTGCACACTCGCAATTCACCATCTAATGTATCCAAATAATAAAAATATAGGACAGTACTGTGTAAAAACCTTTAGAGTTGCATCACACTCATCAGACATTTATGTTTATGAACATTTTAAGGAGGGTCAAAATTGTTTTTAGTCAAAGCCTCGAAGGTGAAGAAGTCAGAGTATTATAAATCCAAATTCTGCATAGCCCACAAAAATAACAATAAGACAACCTTGTATCAAACCACAGCACTCCCTATGCCCACTTAAGTTACAGACCAAGCAAAATTTACTACAAAATTTTGGATCCAATGGAGAGACTATTCAAAATTGTTTTAATTCAAAATCAAATTTGGATCTATAATCAATTGTGAATTCTTCTTTAACGTGGATATAAATTTGAATTTTGAAGATAGCATTTATAATAACAACTAATTTAATTTAATTTTAAAATAGTAATTATTTTATTTTAAAGTAAAATATGATTAATTTGAATTTTATAATCATAACATAAAATAATTTAAATTTAAAAATTTGTAAAAATTTTACAAAAGATTAACTCTACTCTCATAAGTGAGTTAATTGAGATATTAGTCCGCTTAGTTTCGATTACATAAGTTATAATATAAAAGTAGATCTATACAAGCGATTGAGGTAGGTGATGGTTCAAATAGATGTGACAATTTCTAATTCAACCGGATTGTAATAAACTTTTAAAAATAAATCTAACTACTTCAATTTCTTTTGTACAATACTTTATCGTCTGCTTGTTCGGAGAACAGCAAAAGTGGTTGAGGAAATAGTGGTCCTTAGCCACGTAAATGAATTTTCAGCAACGATGAGCATCAATTTCATGTGATCATAAAGCGATGATTAAGATTATCAAACATTTTAAAGTTGCTAAAATTTAAAGTAAAACTAGTTTATAATGTTGTTATTCCGTCACTATTGGACTGAGACATCTTCTGTAGTTATAGAACCCAAATAGGGGTCCTTCATATACTCAGATAATTTACACGTTACAGTAAACAACAGTAAAATATAGATGTAAAATATAGATAGGGAGTAATAATACAAAACTGATCTGGGAAGTCACCCTAACTGATGCATGTCTAATCTGATGCCAACCGTCTTCAAATCAAATTGTCATGAAAATTCAGCTTCGGGAGCGTTTGTTCTTCGCCTCTGAGACAAGTTTGTGGTTGAGTATTCGCTATCATCAACAGACACGCCAACACTCGATACATTGGAAAGTGAGCTTGATACTGAATCTGGTTTGTGCACTTGATTTCTGAAGATCTGTGTCTGAGAAGCTGACCCTTGTGATTCTTGAGGGGTTTGATTCCCCTGAGCTTCTTCAGCAAGACGTTTAATAAGGTTCACAACTGTGGGAAGAAACTTTGATGAAATGGATAGTAGTCCAGGCAGCTGCAAACAGTATATCCAAAACGCTAACAAAAATCAGACAATGCTAGTCACTTTTGTAGCTGATATTCAATCATCCCTTTTATTTATCATTGCTTCTTTTACAGTAACATTCAACAAAACAAAGTCAACCAAGACAGATATAAAATTTTGAACTAGTAAATCCTACTCATTAAATATATATTTAGTGAATAGCAGAAATTTTGCATCGTAGAATGTTGTGAATTTTTTTAAAAAAAAAAAATGTCAATGGGCCTAATTGGTGTGTGTGTGTGTGAGTGTGTGCACATAGCATGATTGTAAGATCATGCACTTGGGCAGAAAACCATCACAGAATCTTGACACAATCCCATTGCTGGGGAAAGGTAAAAGTCCACTCATACTCACAGTGCCATGTCGGAACTCCCCAGCTATGTCCATTTGTACCCAGATGGCCTTTCCGAGTAGATAGGCAACAAATATAAACATCAGGTAGAGAGGATTTCTGTTTCACACGTAAGTCAGCAAATTTAATTATTAAACTGCTGGAAAAAGTGTCCAATGAAACAATAATTAAATTCACAGAGTCTGCAGTTTAATAGTGTCCAATGAAACAATAAAAAAATCAAAGTTAAAGATTTTAGAAAGTGATATTTACTTTAGTAGCAACATAAATTCATTAAAACCCAGTATGACCATTGCCATTATTGCCCATGGAGGAGGTAACCAATTGTTACTCCGCTTGTAGGCCTCCTGAATCCACACCAAAAAAGAAAATGAGATAGTACCTTTTGTTAGTATGCCTGCCGTTAGATAAGTGTCAAGCAAAGATAAAGGACAAGAATGACATTTTCATAGAGTCTGCAGCTAGATAAAACAAAAGGACCAAAAAAAGAGACAAGTAAACTTCACTTGAACCTTTGAGAACCGTCAGATTAAAATTTTAACTTCATAATAGCCGTTCTAATTCAATTATGTAACCTCCATTTCAACATTTTTGAGTCATTGGATTGAAACCAGTAGTCGTTGTTATGATTCAATTTGATCTAACATTAATGGAGGATTATTAATTTTTAAAACTTAATCTTTTATATATTTTTTTATAAAAGATAATTATGATTGAATGTCTTTTGATTTACTATTTTTATTAAATAGAAATAGAGAAAACTACTAAAATAAGAGCAAATGGGTGCAGAGAAGTTGTCAAGTAAAGGTTAAGGCATGCATATGGTTTCAAAAGGACCAAAAAAAGAGACAAGTAAACTTCACTTGAACCTTTGAGAACCGTCAGATTAAAATTTTAACTTCATAATAGCCGTTCTAATTCAATTATGTAACCTCCATTTCAACATTTTTGAGTCATTGGATTGAAACCAGTAGTCGTTGTTATGATTCAATTTGATCTAACATTAATGGAGGATTATTAATTTTTGAAACTTAATCTTTTATATATTTTTTTATAAAAGATAATTATGATTGAATGTCTTTTGATTTACTATTTTTATTAAATAGAAATAGAGAAAACTACTAAAATAAGAGCAAATGGGTGCAGAGAAGTTGTCAAGTAAAGGTTAAGGCATGCATATGGTTATTAATTATTATATCTCAAACAGAATAAGTAGACAAGAATAATAGTAATAATAATAATAACATATAGCATATGATATAATATGATATGATTTTAATGCCTATGCAGTAATAGTGTAAAATAATTTTACACTAACATCCAATCACAAATTACCGTTTGAATTACTTTAAGATAATTATTTTAAAAGTCAACAAATTTATTATACATGATGAGTTGTAATTGGATGACTGTGTAAAACTTTTTACGTTGTCAGTATATACCCTTTTTTCTCTTAATATAATATGATATGATATTATATGATTTGATTTTACCTGAGCCGAAATAGCTTGTGTAACTGTATACTCAGTTTCTCCCTGAAATTGTCTCCACAAAGCCTTGCACTGCACTGGAGTGATAAGCACATCTTCTGGGGAAACCTACATTTTATATACATTATCAAATACAATATTTTTTACAACATTAACAGAGTAAATCAGGAACCACAAATATCACTATACACTACCTCCTCCCATGTGCTTGAAGCCAATGGATCTACTGAAGCTTCCCTAGTTAGATACTGTGAAGATGTTGCAGCACTAGTTTTATCTATGAGAGATGAATGAAGTGCACCTTCAATGCGATCTGGCTTGTCATCCAAGCGTATAGCAGCCATATCTGATAGAAGCTTCAGCGACTGATACATGGCAGCAGAAGTTATTTTACATGATGCTAAAATAAGGAGTAATTACCAATATAATTTTATGTATCAGTAAGCTAAAATTTTATTATCGAACTTGCTATCAATTACCGCAGAGCGAGCATCCCTTGTAATAGCTCTGATATCTTCCTTCCCAGTCCAAACTCTAGGTAGTGAATCATTATCATGATTGAACACTGTAGAGAACCTGAAAAATATTACAGAAAGCCAGAAATCAGTAAGCCACCAAACTAATCCAAAAACTGAACATCTATCTGGAATAGTTCATTTTCTTTCATCATAACAGAATAAAATACAAATACAGTACAGTGCATCCTCCAAAACAAAAAAAAATGGAAACAACCAAGCCTTTTCCAGACAGGTTCAGCAAACATGGAACAAACAAATGAAACAATGTCATAATGTTCTATCACAAATAATGTTTACAAACTATTGACCATTAAATCTTTCTTAATGGTTTCGCCTATAGTTTGTGACAGTCTCAGTCTCCCTTTACCTCAAACAATTGAGCTACATTCCATCTGATTTAGTCTGCTTATTGCGGCTTCTACAGGTCATCATTGCATATGCCGAAAACCACCTACAGTTAGTTTCTACCATTCCTCATCCATAGGTACTACCCCAACTTTTTCTATAATATATTCATTACCAATCCTATCTTGTTTAAACATGTCCACTTATCCAACATAACACCTCATCTGTACTACATTGAATTTATTCTCTTGTTGGCTTTTTACATTCAGTTCCATATATGATAGATCATCACAGGTCTTATAGCTGTGCAATAAAAATTTTCCTTTAAGCTTGAGTGATACCTTTTTGTCACAATTTCAAATATAACATCCCATTTGAACCCTATGAAAACAGCAAACAACAACAATAACAATCAAGCCTTATCACACATCTGATGGGATAAATTTACATGAATCAAAACCAAAATCTCAGTAAAGCCATTGAAAGCAAGGTCCTGTTTTAATGGTTTCTCCTAAGGCTTTCTTATGTCTTTCACTACTTTTAATCAAATGAATGCAAAATTTCTGCCTCTGCATGTCTAATGAGGAAACACTTGCTATGTATACAAGCTGAATATAATAAAATGCTGAAACAACTCAGTGTTATGACTGTAACAGACAGAAACTTCTGTATTCAACTCTGGCACTGGCATTCTACCCTAACCAAAGACATCAATGAATGCAAAAAAAAAATAGAGTATCATGTCCATGTCTTGTTTCAATCAATACAACTCCTGAGCTCCAAAACATCAATATTCAATAGTAAATCAACTTTTAAACACATTTTACAATTCAAACCCAAATTTCACCAAATAAATGATGAGATATCTTGAAATGCAGTTACCTATCTTTCATGCGTATCAGAATCTTCCCAGCTTCATCTCTTGCTTTATTTTCCACCACTTTTCTTGCATAGTCCCTTAAGCTTTGTTGCATTCTTTCAACTGTTTCTTCATCCAGCTCAAAACCAGCAACAGAAGCAGAAAATTCTGATACAGCAGTTTCAGTCTCACGTTTAAGTAGCTCTCTTATTGAAAGCCAGGTGTCCTTTCCACCTGCTTCAAAGAGAGACTCCACAGGCTCTGTCAACGCCTTGGCCAATTTTTTCTGCATAAGATACTTTTATTTTAGTGACTGATAGAAATAACAGGAATTAAGCAAAAATAACCCAGCTCAACCAATTAATCACTTGTATAGCAACGACAACATTACCTCAAAATTAGCTGTTATCTCTGACAGCTTTGTACTGCGCATGGATGAAGTATGTGAATCAATATCACGATGAAGTTTGTCTCGCACTTTTGAAGCACCCCAATTAGCTTGTCTTACAGCAGCATCTGGAAAGTGCAAATATTATTAAAAACAATCAACAAATAGGGGTGAGAGTTTAGTGATTCTAAAAAAAAAATTTACATGATGACAAAACAGAAATAGTGATTCCATTCAATACAAGAGAACATGTGATTCGAAAGCAAGTAAATAGAAACTGCTGAATTTAAAGGGAGATAAAAACAGAAAATAGAGAGAAAGGGAGATAGGATGGAATTGCTTAAGTGAAATTGATTATGTTGTCCTAGGTTATGCAAAACATTTATATATATAGACTCTTAATAGACTAAATGGGGACTATATCCTAGGCAATGAGTGAATGGGTTCTACTTTCCAAATATTAATTCCTATGAAAACTAAACACATTTAACGTGTTACTCGAACTGCACATTATTCTAACACTTCCCCACAAGTTAAAGCTTACTAAAGTATAAACTAATTATAAATAAACACTTTTTTAAATATTATGGGATCCACCAAACTTGATTGAAAATGCTATATAGGATTTTCTTAGAATGTGGGTTTGGGCCTAACTCAACCCCAAAAGCTAGCTCAAGGGGTGAGGATTGCCCCCCACTTAGATATTCTATCTTTGCCTTATCTCTAACTGATGTGAGACTTGGGTTTTCCCCAATATGATTAGACTAAAACAGGACTACTGAACAAAGTAATTGGAGATTAACAAAGCTGGAGATTGACGTCATTGGAAATTCACCAGAGGTCACAACTAACTAGAAGATTTAGCTGGAAAGATTGCCAGAAAGTTTCTAGAAGGTGATTAAAAAGTTATCCGTAAAGGCCATTGGCAATTGAAGGTAGCCCAGAGTTTGCCAGCAGGTCGCTAGAAGTTCATCAGAAAAATTTACCAGTGGATGATACCACTCTGATACTATGTTGAGTTTAGACTACGAAACATTGAATCAATATTAATTGAGCATTTGAGCTATATTGCAATGTAATCATGTCACGTTCATAAAATCTAGAACACTAACCCTTATTTATACTAATCATAACCCTAACTAAATAAGGAAAAAAAATCATGAGATATTAGGGTCAATGTAATTTATCTTTTACCACCAATTCAAACACACATATAGGATAAATCAACAAGAGACTCGTAGTACTATGCATCCTTTGAGGGCTGATGCACTCATTTTTCTTCTTATAACTCAATCTAAGTTGTATTTTAAATATGCTCTTGTGACAAATGTTTGTGAGATCATCCAAACTCAATAAATTCTCTCCATTAATTTAACAAACACGCAGCATCATAGCAATGTGTAATATCAGAAGCACTATTCTATTTTCCCCTTGATCTTCACCATATGAAGTCACCCTTATATTTGTTAAGACTATGTACTGAAAGTAAGATTGCACATCATGTTCAATAGATTCTGCATATTTCTTTTACACACAAATACTTGGGAATTGGGATCATGTAAACCTTAGCATAATAGGATCTAAATCCTACAAAATAGTAGTGATTCATGTCAATTTTCTTCACTTTAAATATCCACATCCATGTAAGTCTTGAGTGGGAATGTAAAACAATCAAGACCGAAATGACAGGATGACACCTAATACAAATTAATAAAGTAAATGGAAACTTAAGCTAGCATTGGCATTGTCACCCCAATAGTGAAGTAATTCTCAAACAAGCATATAAAGTTACAATAGACAGTTACATGTTATGGAGAAGAATCATATCAGATTATTACCAGCAGATGCTTTGTCAAACTCAAGCATAACAGACTGAGTCCAAGTGCGAACAGATGAAGCAAACCCTTCTCCATTGTTTAGTGATTGTTCCAGCTTAGTCTTAAAATCATCTAGAGCTTTAGAGCGTATATGCCCTAACAATGTTGTATAAGCAGGGTACACAAGCTGAAAAATTGACACCAAGAAAAAGAATATAATTACAAGAATTTTATGTACACACACTCTCTTTAGAAGTCCTTATCAGCAATACTTCAGTACTACAGTCCTTGGTGGTTTTTGGCTACTTATATTTTCTGATCATTAAGCAAGTGCACTTGAACAGAGTATTTATGCATTATTTGATAGACTTTCGAGAAATTTGGGTACAGAATCATTGCAGAGCAGTATGAATAAAAATATAGAGTAAATGTGGTAGGATGATGTTTTAAGAACCTGATATCCATTTGCTAGGTTGCTAAACTAGCTAAATGAATTTTGACAACTGCAGTTGGATAGGTTGCTAGGTTTTTCAAAGAGTAAGTCCAAAATTGTATCAGGCAGGCTATTTGGTTGGAGCAGAAGATCCAAATTTTAAAGGGCATCCATTTGCCTTAGTTTGGTGCTCTGCTCAAAGCTTGTTTTCAAGTAGTCATATTTCAAAGATTGGAAAATATAATTGCATTTTCATGCCTCTTTGGCTCAGTCTTCAATATTGTAATTCTAAAAGGAATTCTATCCACCCAGCTGTACTTCACTTCCCCTCCTCCCCCCCAAAGAAAAAACAGAAGGAAAAAAAAAAAAAAAACACAAAATGGACTTCTTTCAGCTTGCTTGAGGTTTTCAGGGAGTACTATTACAACAGCTCATGACTGCTCTATTAAAATTCAAAAATAAAATCATAAAGGGACAGCCAGCAGCCTTACATCCAAAGCCTTTGATTCCAATTGCTTTCGTTTTGCATTTCTCACAGCTTCATCGAAGAAGATTGCTTCCTCATCATATCTGTTGAAAGCAGATATTATCAGCATATAAAAAGAAAGATTGTCATGAAAACTCTTAATAGTTAATAATATTCTGTTTTAACAAACTTATGTCATGAAAACTCTGAATAGGATAAAGAAGTTTAGCAAAGCAATGAAGAACTCCCCATGTAAACCAAAAAATGAAAAATGCATCCTAATTTAATTCGAAAAGTTATTATACTTCAACCACTCAAACATACACAGGAATTATAGGGACAAGAAAAAAGTTAACTCAAATTAATCAGCAAATCAAGTAGTTACTGAACATAGATTTTTCTTCAACTTAAATAAAAGTCCACCAGCATCTGGAACTTACTGTGAAAGGCAGGCATCAATAATGGAGCTCAGCTTTTCCCCAAAACCTCGTACAGGACCCAATTCAATAGCTTCCTCCAACTCCAACCAACCCTAAGCCAAATTCATTCATGTGATGATCAGTTCTAAGAATAACCAAAGCAACTGACAATAGAGAGGAAATGATGAGCACCTTGTCAGAGCGTAGTTGGTTAAGTTTTTCATTAGCAATCTCTTCACAACGCACTGTTGCAACCATTACCTGTTAAATAAAATGGCAAATGATAAGAAAACCAAACCATTGTTACATCCCATCCCAAAAATAAGCTAATAGGGAACCTTATGAGCTGGAAGATCGAGATCTTTGTTTTCCCGTATGACTTTCCATATTTGTTGTGCACTAATAGAAAAGGCAGAAGCAGGCACAACACCACGCCGATCACCAGCCAGACCTCCAGGCGCTATAGAATGGAAGAAACGCTGCCGTAATTGAGCAACCTGTATGAATAAGTGCAACACTATGATCCACACCATATCCAAGATAAGGAAAGAACCCAAAATGGAAAAGTTTCAATACAAAAGTTTCCAAAATTTCATTATTTGCATAAATACTCAGGCAGAAAACTATCAACCAGAAGAACCAGATCTGAAAGCAATAGAAATTAGAGATCACTCCAGAACAAGGAAAAAGTATTCCAGCACAAACTTCTAAAAGCAATGCACTATCTCATGAATGGGTACCTCCTCTTTGAACTTTTCCTCCTTGTCCTCATAGCTTGACAAAGCAGTAACCTCCACCTTTATTTGAAGATTCATTAATCATATATTATAATATATACATAAATAGTTGTCAAATGAAAAGGTGAGATAGATAGCTCTTACATTAAAAAATTCACTAAGAGGAGTATGTAGATGGGCTTGGGGTTTTCGAACGCCATCCCAAATCTGAGGAATTCATATCATGGTAAGAACTAATGATGAAGAAATACAAGAAACCACAATAAAGAAAAGAAAAACTCAAATTATACGGGAATCACACCTTCTGAATATCTTCTCTTAGAATAGGCTCCAAATTTTCAAGTGGGGTCTGCATAGACAGTCAGAAACATGATAAAACATTGAATAGCATGAAATCACAAAAGTGTACGTTCTCAAGAAAGGACCAGGATTCTAGACCTTTGTTTTATCACGTATAACAAAAAGCAATGTCGTTTTCCGGGGACTGAATAGACGCATCATGACCTAGAAACACAAGAAGGATCAAAGTGCGAAAACTCAAATATTGAATACCCAACCCAAGGGTAATCCATGGATATAAACTACCTGAAAAACTGTTTTTAAAAGAGGTTTATTTGCTGCTTGTTCTCGACCAATATCATGACACCACCTGTGAATAAAATAAAATCTTCAAATATTGTCCAAAATGGATTGAATGTTTGCATAAGTCTAATATAAGCTCCCATAAACCATGAAACACTGTTCTTATTATTTTCTGATTAAATCTGATTACTAATTTGACTCCAAAGAAAATATGGAAAAAAATTTGAGAAAAGACATCTACAGAAAATGAAAAAAGGTTATGCATATCATCTCCTTTTGCACTTCTCATTACAGAATATATTATATTTCATCCTACACTCACTGACATACAATGGCAGCGATCCTAATTACCAAGTGTTTGGTAGAGGATAAACAAGATTATCTTAAAACACAAGTTACTAGAACAAACAGGCAATACACCAAGTTAGAGAGAAAGATGTGCATTTCTAACTAGACTTCAGCTAAGCAATGTAGTTTCTAGGGACTGCACAAAAATGTAGGGTGTGAAGTTGTTAAGAAACTTTAAAATAGCCAAGCATAATGCCTTCAAGGATCGCCCCAGAATCTGATTTATTCAATCAATTATAAAGCAATAATCTAGACCTAAAAACTTACATGTTTATCAGAACAATATCTGATATTGCCAAAGCAAAAAGAGCACTCTGTTTCTCGAAAGCAGTGTCATCCTGAGAGTTATAATTAAAAAAGAAAAAGAAAGCAAACCAATAGTGAGTTCTAATGTACATACAACAAAGAAAGAGAACAGGTACATTTGTCGGTAAAAATGAAGCTAGAACCTGCTTTAAGGGGCAATGATAGCATACAATTCAAAATTTCAACTAAAAATATGATCAGGGCATATTGATATTTATAATAGTGCAATGAAATTTTCATTTATAGACAAAAACAGTAAAGGGAAGCATCTTGCAAGACAATTGAAGGTAGCTTTGAATTTCCAACTAAGCTTGTCAAAAAAAAACCTTTGCCAGTTGGAGGAAAAAGAAACCACAAAGGAATTTGTAAGGAAACATTGCAGCAAAACCAAAGTCCAAACTCTCCTAAGATAATTGGAAAAGAAGTGCAAAGAGTTGAATAAAATCAAGAAGGACTGCAATTCACTAATGTCTCCATCCCTGAAATTTTTATTAATTATAAATCCCAGTTGAAGTGAAGAGCTTGAGATGTTTTCTATAAAGGAGTAGTGTAAGGTAGAAAGGTTAAAAGCCCCAAGCAATTAGACATGTCCCAGTCAAACTAAGGGAAATGGAAACCAGTGGTGGAGGACTGGTGATCGGAGAGGGTGGCACACTGCTGAGTGAGAGAGATGGGAGTTTGAGTTTGAAAGAGATGACAAAGAGAAGGGAGAAAGAAAAAAGTATAGGGCAGTAAAAAACTCAATATCAAGTCTTATCCTGGGACTCATGAGATTATAGTGTTATATTATTATAAGAGTTGATCAGATAAGACTATACTATCATGCGTCATCAGTCAAAAGTGTTAAGAAATTATATTATTTTCTTATACTATCAGGTCATTATTATCAGATGCTCTAAAGGAGGCTAAAATGACTTACAAATCACCAAACTGGTGTGAACATTACAGGTTTTATACATAGACAAAAATCACTTGTGTGAAAAATAATACAAACAACAAAAGCCTTATCTCACTAGGTGACAGAAAATGAAAAAAAACTTCCAATCCAGAATTGATTACCTCGCCTCTCTCTCTTCCATCAGTGCCCTCTAAATCCATAGCAATTGTGCTTGGCTCAATCCCAACACACTTGGCTATCCAAATGCCCTTGGTCGTTTGCGATCTGCAACAACATGATACTCAATTACATGTTCAATAAACTAAAAGTCTAAAACATAACTGCCAGCAAGAACGTCAAAAACACATTCAGTTTTCTCTGCCCAAAACAACATCTCAATAATTTCAGAAACCAACCTTCCCCTGAAAGCATCCATCTCCCTGAAACTTGTGTGGAAAAGATGATTCATTAACGTGCTCTTCCCTGCTCACAATAAAAACTTAAAATATTAACTCACACAAGTCCATGAGAGAGAGAGAGAGAGAAAGAGAAGAAAGCTAACGAAACTTGATAACATATTAAAACTGTAAAATCAGAAACGGACATAGCAATAGCATCTCCAATTATAAGAGTTATTTATTTATTTTTTACGCCGTCACTCTATAGCATATTCTCTTTCTCCTAATCCATGAATGCATCACATTTGAACTTCACTTTCAAGTTTCAAGACAACTAAATCTAAACCTAATCACTAACTAAAACACTCCACTTCAGAGCAAACTTAAACTCGAAAAACACACTTCAATTAATCGATCCAAGCTCAACAAACACAAGAGAGTCACAGCACAAGTTCGAGGGAAGTAAATCAAGCAATCGGAATCGGCAAGAGAGGAAGATCGAAGGAGGAATAAACGCACCGCTACTCTGAGGTCCCATGATTGCGACGACGGCGTAGGAGAGGCCGCAGGAGGCGAGATTGACGGTTCTGATGAAGTTGTCGAGGCCGGCGACGTTGAACTCGCCGTCGCCGTCGATGAGTTGCGTGGCGCAGCAATCGTCGTTGGCCATGGCTCGTGAAGCTGAAGTGGAAGTTGAGATCAGAGAGTTGGAGAACTGAGTTTGGATCTCTGAATCGCTTTGCTTCGAGTGGAGATTGTTCTTTGATTGAGGTGTGCGTTTGCTACTGCTGCCACCGAGGGAAAAGGAATGAAATGATGAGAAGAAACACGGGTTTTGTTGGCTTCTGTTTGAACTTTGATGTGTGTCCAACGACACGTGCCACTCAGCATCCAATCAAGCCACCTAATACTTACCCTTTTATTTTTAATTTTAAAAAAAAAAACTAATCACATTCTCTTTTTCGAAAGCTAGTTTAATTTAATCACATTCTCTCTTTTTTAAAATAGTAAATATAATTTTGGTCAGCTTAAAAGTAATATATGATTTTGGTCACTGCATTTTTTTGTTTCGGTTTAATTCTCTAAAATTATTAGTAGAGGTTGAATTCTTGAAGATATGCATACAAAAAAGGTTGTATTTATTTACTAAAAAAAAGTTGTATTTACTTTAATAAATTCTCCACTGTTAAAATGATTGATCTTCTATCATAAGTCAAAACACACATTTTTTTTGTTACAGTGAAAACATACACAAACTAGATTTCAAACCCGTTGTACGAGTTTATTTAAAATATATGAACATAAATGTATTTATTAGTTTGTTTGTGAAAGAAAATATAGTTATTTATTTTTAGTGTTGATTTTTTTTATTGTGTGTTTGTAATATATAATTATTTAAAAAAAAACTTATTATTTTTTCTAGAATATATTTGAGTCGGATTGAGCTAGTTTTTTTTTATGCAATCCGAAATTCTGAATTGACACGACTTCTATTTTTTTTATATTCGGTAAATTCTGAAAATTTGAGAAAAAATGGAAATTTTGGGGGAAAAAAGAAAAACAGAAAACAAATGAAATCAGTTAGCACAAATGTTTGGAGAGGCTGAAAAAATAAGAAGAGGAAAGGGCAAGAAATGTTTATGCAGCACATATTGAAAATCATGTGATAGGTCATGAGTAACTAATGTGTTAAAATTAAAATTTAATTATTTGGATAGTATAATTTAATTTATGATAAAAAAAATATTTTTTAAAGATTTTATTTATCTTCTAATCGAACATTAGATTAATTAGATTTTTTATAAATAAAAAAAATTGAAGATTAAAAAAAACACATATTAAAATTCATGAAGTGTTAAATGGTTAGTGTCGTTTGCCTGAAGGGGAAAGAGAAAACATGCAGTGTTTATGTCGGTGGCTGTAGTTTGTTAGTCATGGCTGGAGGGTTGCCGTGGTTTTTATTGGGTGGAGATGAAAGAAGAAGCAACTAGGGGGAAATTCGAAAAGAAAGAGAAAGAAAAATCTCAGTCTTTGATTTCAAAATTATATAATCCAACTAATGAAAAACATCTATCCATGTTTTTAGTTGCAAATCTAATATCAAGTAAGATTAATTTATTTTATTTTATTATGTTTCAAATGATTTTTTACGGATTCTTAACTATTTATGTTAGTATTAATAATGATTTTTGGAATAATATTAATTATCATTGTTTTAATTAATCTTAATTATGAATAGATTATTAATAAACTTTGTAATAATATTCTGAAACTACCTTGACTCCGGTCTGTCAAGGCTGAAGAAATAGCGACGTGGAAACACGCTCGTCTTCACGATCCTGCTATCCAGTGCGGCGGGTCCAACAATTCCGCTCTCCGACGAGTCTGGGCAGGGTGAAGAATCGTGCGATTAGTCTGGAAATCGCGATTCAGCCCCGATACAGAGATTCAACCACGATTCAAGAATAAAAACGAGACAACCCCCGTTTGTATCGGTAGCTGGAATCGTATCGAATCGTGCAATAAGTATCGTGAATGTACGATACTAACTACCATATCGGATACTAGTTTTGATTCTTTGATATTTGAGTCTTGGAGATCTATAATTATTGAAATCTGCTATTTCTTTTTGAGTTCTTAATTGAGCTAGTGGCGTAATGATTTTGAATGTTTTGGTTAATTTAGGCATGCAAACAAATACAATTCAGATAGAGACAATATGTAAGACTGTTATTAGAACTTGTATGCAATTGCATGCTCAAATTTCCTAACACATAGCATTGATACTTGTGTGTAGAGAAAAATTATTTCTTTTGTAGGTTTTATATGTAGGATGGTTTTACGAGACACTGGAAAGTGCTTCTGCTTCTTGCTAGGTCTACTTGAAGACATATTGAATGATAATGGGCTTGTTTACTAATTTATTGTGTTAAGGACATATTTTATGATTTGTTAAATTGCATTTGGGATTAATACCTTGCATGTTTTTTTGTAAGAGGAATTCTCAGCCAATTTTAACAAAAGATGCAGGAATCCCCAGAGCCAAGACATGAATTTTGGGTGGGCCAACGAGTACATGCATCTGGTGACTCACGGAGAATCGGTACAGTTAAGTATGTGGGGCCTGAAGAAGGCTATTCAGATACATGGGTTGGAGTTGACTGGGACAACGGAGAAGGCAAACATGATGGATCCATCAATGGTGTCCGGTACTTTCATGCAAAGTCAGAAAGATCAGGGTCATTTGTTCGTGCCCACAATCTGAACCAAGGGATTTCATTGCTGGAAGCTCTTGAAAGTAGATATAAAAGTGAATATACAAAAGATGAAGATGAAGAGGGTATATCTCTGGCTTAAATTCATTTGTAGTTAAAACATTTATATTTTGGGTCCATGAGTGAGAATGAAATGATTTCATTTTAATTTTTGGGATGAAAGAAAAGAAGTCAACTCATTGTAGTTGAGTTATTTTCTCTAGCCCTGTTACCAAACTATTACTGCAGTTGTTTTCTTTTGTTGTTTCATTCTATGTTGGGTTTGGGTGGAGGAGGTTGACATGTCTTAAATATGTGAGTACATGTGGGAGGATACCATTTAGTTTAATGCTAGATTCTATTGTAAACCACTGTGAAATAGGTTGCATGGTGCAGGATTTTAATTAGTGCTATAATTTTGTAAGTATACTTTACTATTATAAATTCTCAAAATTATGCAAAGTAGAGACAATAGTGGTAGAGAAAATCCTCTTAAGAAATGTACACCTGGAAAATTACTCATTTTTAATTTTGAACTGTATACTCTTCCTGTCTATTGATATATCTATTTCCAAACTGTTAGGAAGTTGATTTGATATGAAGCCTTGAGACCAATTTATGTTCTGTCAGTAATATTTTAATTTTTTTCTTTTGGGCTAAGAATTGAGAAGGTATCCATTATTCTATTCAAAATTTTACATCAGGGGTTTTGATGCACCATGTTCATTGGATGATCGTTCCATCCCTTGCCGCAACTGTTTTCTGTAAATCACCAGTTATTTTGATTCAATTGCACACAGATTTGGGTCTTGTTCTCTGACAGATTCGAATCGTCTTTAGAAAATGACCATAAAATTGGTAACAAAAGTATCGATCAATATAACATTTCTTTTTTTAACTAAAAGAGCAACATTTTTCCCACCTTTATGTTATAAATGAGTCTACATTTTTAAGCACGAGAACATCTTGTATTATATTTCCATTTTTAAATTTTGCAATTTTTTCTTCATTTAAAAAAAAATTACATTATTTTTTAAAAACAAATCTTATCTTTCTCAGGTTAATCGCCTTATGTATAAAATAGTAAAATATTATAATAGAATATATTATAAGAATGTAATGATGAAAAACATTATTTTATGATTCCTAATATTTCAAAGGAAACAACCAAATATGTCATAATTATCTGCAATGGTAAGCAAATACTGATGAGCATTGATAAATGGTAAGGAGCCCAGTATGTCTATGTGGATAAGATCAAATATTGGTTTTTGTGCTTTGGTATTACAGGTGGGGAAGGGGAGGTTGGTTTGTTTGGTTAGGTGATGTGATGTGATTCACAAATTAAATTCTACATTGTATTTGATATATGGAAAAGTGGCACAATATCTATCTATTACATTGGTAGAAGAATGGTCCAACCAAAGTGCCAAAGATCAATCAGAAGGAGGTGTGGGAGAATTTGTACATTGGGATTGAATTAAAAAGTAAGAATTGATTGATGCTGCATGTTTGTGTAGAAGGTAAAGAGTAAACCATGGATCACTTTAGCATATCCTATCTGAAATAGTAAACAAAGAAATAAAGGGGCACACATATTCGGTTGCACTTGCTGAAAATTCGTGTTGGTTTGGTTGTTGGAGTGTGTAGGTAGTTGGTTGATTGTAGTGGTCATTCAACTTTTTTAGAAAGCAGATAACATACTCAGTTCCTTCATTTTTTATACATTTTAACCGATTGAGAGAGATTAAAGGTAGAATACATGTGATCCAATGTATTCTGTGCAAGCTAGGAAGATAGACTACATGTCATCCAATATACAACCATCACGTATCATTCCTAAACCTTTAAAATAAACTACTTTTTACTTGTAATTTTTTTTATAAATAAATTACTTTTTCATACATCCTTAAAATAACTTTTTAAGAAGAGTAATAGAAACATACTTTTTAACACTCCTTCAAAAAACACTCTTTAGTGTCCTTAAGTTTTATCCGCTATCATGAAAGCTGAACTATAAAGAAAATAAAGACATTCTAAACTGTAAATCATTTTATCAAGAGACAAATTTAGGTAAAATACAATCAAGACATTGTCCAAAAAAACATGGGTAAAACTCCCTGTACTTCCACTGTTGTTTCCTCCACTTCCCATTGCATTATGGAAAGTTCATTCCAAAATACAAATTGTATTTTGAAATGAGTTTTTCATAATGTAATAGAAAGTGCATGAAGCAAAAATGAAAGTGCAGGAAGCAACAGAAAAATCCATATGCACAAGCCCATACAAATTGAGGGGCAGGCCTAATGGGCTACAAACGCAACAGGCTCAGCTCAGGCAAGCATTTTTTTCTCATCTCACTACTACAAAAAAAGCCTTTCACGACGGACATACGACGACGGTTATATGGAAACCGTCTTAGTATGCTACGCGGTGGCATTGTCGTAAATATGAGGTTAAAAACGACGACGGGTATTACGGTAACCGTCTTAGTATGCTACGCGGTGGCATTTTTGTGATTTTGCTATAACTAAACAAAATCGATTATTATTAAAACCGTCCTTGTTTGTAACAGTAGATTTAAAATTAAATTAAGGAAAATGAGCGTGTCCTACACTACAAAATAGGGAACTCGTGGGACCTCGCTTCCTCCTTCCTCATCTTTTCCTGCCTCTTCCTTTCCCTCTTCGTTTTCTTCTTTGCTTTTCTCAGACACCTTTGAGGGCCTCGTCTCCCCAGCAACCACCGTGGTGGGCCCAATCGGCACACCCATAGCGGAGATACTCGCGGGAACCGGCGGCGGAGGCGAGGAAGAGACCCTCATCCTGTTGCTGCTTCTGCCCCACACCAACCCCCATCTGCGCGAACTGCTCCTCAACCCCCAACACCTTCTGATCCTCCACGACAGGAACCCTAATCGGTGGCAAGTTTGTGAGCAAAGGCGACAACAAATTTTGTTTTGGATTTGGTTTTTGAAATGTATGTTTTGTTGCTGTAGCGACTGAGAATCCTTTCGATAGCATTTTGAGGACGCTCGAGAAGCCTGACGGCGCTGACCAGTTTGGAAAGTACTCTAGCTTGCCTGCTCTCAACGATCCCATAATCGGTGAGTCACTGATTTTCATTTTCTGACGAGAGAAAATGTTGAAGGAAGCGTTGTTCAATATTGTCTTATTTTTGTGTGTGTGTGTGTTATTAGTTGGTTTTAATTGAATGGTTCTATTTTTCAATTGCATTTTTCTATGATGCTACTGCTTGTGTCTAGTGAGATTTGTTGTTGTTTTTGGGGGAATGTAATGTTGCAATTTCAATGATGATTCGATGAGCTAAATTTGAATCTAGAGAGGTTGAGAATTGATGGTGACATTTATATATTTCCCTCTGATTCGTGCAGTGCAAGGTGGTGAAGCAGAGACACCAGAGAGCAAGAAGAGTGAAGGTTCCTCTATTTCTTTTGTGATATTAGTGTTGTTATATATCACTTTTTAGTTTTTTAAAATAATATAAACTTCAAACATTGTTCTCTCTGCTGACATGACTCCTGTTTTAATTTTGTTTCTTTTATTCTGTTAACAGTACATTTCTGTTGGTTGAAGTGTTGCATTGCTTTCATAGGCCCTTTCTTTGTTTTTAAATTAATCATGCATGCATGCATTTGCACACTTATAACATTAACCTATCAGGCTGAGATTAATTTTTTTATTTTTAAGATGAATCAACAAGACACCCATCATTACCAGCTCATAGATGCCAATGAGAAGTAACAAGACAGAACCTTCAAAAATTATAAGATGAACTGTAAGAAAATAAAATTAGCCAGTGTACCTTTTCCAGTTTATGAATTAGGTAGGTCTTGAACTGGCGAACACCATGCCCCCTTGATGTTGGATCCATTATTATATGGGCCTTCTCAAACGCATGCAAGCGACCTAATTAAACAAGAAAACCTCAGTACCATATACTCTTCTTCAAATATAAGTTAAAACATCTTTGACATGCTGAAAGAATGTTTCAATTATATTTAGTTGTTTCATTTCATTTTTTAGATGTTGACTTTAAATTTGTGTTCACTGTCAGAGTAACAATTCTGCATACAGAATCTAGCTTCAATGTGATACTTTACAATACATGCTGTTTTGAGTATATTTTTACTAATATTTATTTAGTTATATCCTTTTTTCTTCTGAGTTCTGTTAAACAAACCAAATTTAAGTTCAATAAAACTGCCCTTAGAAAAAATAATTTTTGGCTCACTTTGTTATGTCTCTACCACTACTACAAAAAAAGCCTTTCTCATTTTTTCTTATTCTCAGTGTAAATTTACTAATATTTATTTTATCTCTGTGCAGTTCCTCCAGTGTCAAGAATATTTTGGTCAGTGTGGGAAGGTCTTAAAAGTGTTAATGTCTCGGACTACAGCTGGTGTTGTTCAGCAGTTTCCAAACAATACATGTAGTGTGTAAGTTTATGTTGTCTTTAATGCAACTTAGCTTTTTTTCTTAGTGGTATTGTGTAGGTGATTAGCCTGTGGTAATCCAATTCTAGCTTATCAGTTCTCATTGTTTTTGGTTGATGCATTTGCAGGGCTTGTTTTGGAACCACTAAATATTGTCATGCATGGCTCAGAGAAACATGGTTTGAAAATTACTAATTCCTTATGAATTATAACTTGTTCTTTCACTAGTTAAAGCTTGATTGGGGATAGATCTTGATGACCAGCCTTGCAGCAATCCAGATTGTCTATATCTATATGAGATTGGCTCTCAAGAGGATAGTTTCACAAAAGATGAAAAAATTTCAGCATACACTAGGTATTTTTCTAATCTTAAACGAACTTTCATGCAAGGCTTGTTATGGTTCTGTTGAAAGATAAAATCTATTATTTATATGATCCAGCCATAATTGGATAAAGTAAAGGAGAGTACTTGACCTTTATCTTGTTAAGAAGAATGTTTCTTGTCCTGGTCATGTTAGCATTACATATTAGCTTTCAGTTTTAAATTAACATTGTACTAGTCTTTCTTGTGCAATGCCCACTGGCAAGGTAAATCATTAGAGCCTTTGGTGTTAATCTTGAAGAATCTATTTATGTCTTATAAATTGAAAAAAAATGTGATTACGATAAAAGATTCCATATAAATTGTAAATAAATTCCTTGATAAAAATTACTCTAATGGTATTTTAACCTATAAATATATTATTTTTCACTTTTAGTGTTATTATATAATTTTATTATTTTGTTGTCCTGTTTGTTCACTATTTTATCAAGAGTTCAGTCTGCTTAGTTACTTAAGTTGAAGGGCCGAAAACTTGAAACATGATTGTTTAACAGTTGTCTCATATAATAATCTTTGCAGCTTCTTTATATGAAGATTTTTTTCTTAAAAAAGTGGAAGTACATAAAGATGCCTGATCTTCCATTCCAAGTTGGGGATTTGGCAGAGCAACCTCTTTTCATAGTTGAAAAGGTGACAAATTAAAGCATTATCACTTTAACCTTTTTCGTTTTGTTTTCTTTTCATTATATATGTGGAAAGAGAAACTGCAGTGAAGTTATCTAGAAATGATAATTTTGTTTACTGTAAACTTACTTTTATGACTGATTTTTATTACTTAGCTAACATTTGAATGAGTTTGATCAAAGAAATATTGAATTATATGATCTTGTAAACAAACCATCCAAAATTATAAGTTGTTAGCAAAATATACATAAATGATTTTTATATTATATTTCTTACATTACCCCTCATGCAACAATCCGTTGTGCTTGAAGTATGGACAATGCACTGGCCTGTCAAGCAACAGTGATGATTTTTTGGGAACTTTTGGGATAAAAACTGAAACCACACTGTTTTCTTTATTTATAGCAGGGATATGCCTATTTTTCTCCTTATAATTTGGGAAAGAAAAACTCATTGGTGAATCTAAATCCTGTTACAAGATGAAAAAGTTTTGAACACATCCATGATATTATGTTATACTTTCAGAATTGTTTTTCTGAACATCTGGTTAGGGAGGTTATAAACATAGCAGTCACCTTAAATACTTTGCAGTTATAGTTTTCCAAGTATTGGCACCACTCAATGTTAAAATGGCTCTAGATTTCTATATATCTTTATAGTTAAATAGAAGGTATAAACAAGGATTACCTTCAGAAGGCCAAGCAACTGTGAGATCTTCTGTTATTGAAATAGAACAAGAAAAGGTACGATTAAGATCAATTTATAACATGGCAAACACAACTTTATAGATGTTATTGATCATTGAGTACCTATCTACTTTAGAATTTCATTGAGCTCATTGATAACTTTTAGTGTTCAATCTTTGGTTCACCTGTTCAATCTTGTATTTTGGTAAAATATATACTTAACTTTTAGTGTTCAATATTTGGTTCACCTGTTCATCACAACATCATGAATCCTTTGCTCTTGTTCTTCTCTAACAAAACGTAACTATTGCATACATTCCTTTGCTCTTGTTCTTCTCTAACACTCTTTCTTTATAAACTAACTGCTGCTGTATTGAGTCATCGATATGTTGCTTCATAGACAATGTTTTAGCTTATGCTTTCTCCCATCCTTCAAAGGAATCTTTAGTGAGAAATTGGTAAAATTATTCTTAAGAAAAATAAATAATTGATGATTATTATTGTCCAAACTCACGAACTGAAGGAAAATGAGAAACAAACACACAGAGCAATGCATGAATAATTGAATATTACCTGCCACTGCTTCTTGTCCAGCGGATTCTGAAGTAGCCATATTAAATATTGACCCATTAGTATGTCATATTGTTGCATGGTATTTTATTTAATTTTGTGTTAAATTAAATTTACAGTGTTAAGCTGAATTTTAAATTTTAGTATACTAACAATTTAGTTTTTTTTTTATTTTATAGAATAAAATCCCTTCAATGTGGTGTATTTTTTAAATTCATTTGGTAGTATAGAAACCAATTCCGAAAAAAAAAGTTAGGTGATGTGTTTACAAAAAAAAAGTAATTAACAAATTGAAATAAAAACAAACAATGACGATTATTTAGGAAGACCGTCATCGTAGGTGGACATACGATGACGGTTTTCGTAAATAACCATCTTCGTAGGTTTTTAATTTCAATTTTTTTTTTAAATGAAAAACCTACGAAGACGGTTATTAAGGAAAACCGTCATCGTAGGTGGACATACGACGAAGGTTTTTGTAAATAATCGTCTTCGTAGGTTTTTAATTTCAATTTTAATTTTTTTTAAAATTAAAAACCTACGACGACGGTTATTAAGGAAAACCGTCATCGTATGTCCACCTACGATGACGATTTTTGTAAATAAACGTCTTCATATGTTTTTAATTTCAATTTTAATTTTTTTTGAAAATTAAGAACCTACGAAGACGGTTATTAAGGAAAACCGTCATCGTAAGTGGACATACGATGACGATTTTCTCTTAATAACCGTCTTCATAGGTTTTTAATTTCAATTTTAATTTTTTTAAAAAAATTAAGAACCTACGAAGACGGTTATTAAGAAAAACCGTCATCGTAGGTGGACATATGATGACAGTTTTCTCTTAATAACCGTCTTCGTAGGTTTTTAGTTTCAATTTTAATTTTTTAAAAAAAAATTAAGAACCTACGAAGATGGTTATTAAGGAAAACCGTCATCGTAGGTGGACATACGATGACGGTTTTCTCTTAATAACCGTCTTTGTAGGTTTTTAATTTAAAAAAAAAATTAAATTAAAATTAAATGGAAACGAAGACGGTTATTAAGAGAAAACCGTCATCGTATACTGACCTACGATGACGGTTTTCGTTAATAACCGTCGTCATTTCCATTTAATTTTAAAAATTAAATTAAAAAAAAATAGAAATGATGACGATTTTTCAAACCGTCGTCGAAAGTACTCCTTTTTAACGACACGCGCAATAATGGTGGTTCAACAACCGTCATCGTAAGGGTAAAATAACTGTCGTTAAAAGTCTCTTGTGTAGTAGTGTCTATGCCAAGCAACTTCTAATTAAAAAAAAAAAAAGAAGAAGAAGAAGAAGAAAAAGAAGAGAAGAAGAAGAAGAAAAAGAAGCAACAGCAAAGCCATGCCAGAACTTTCACTGTTTCACATGTTGTCTTTCCTACGACTATGACTTTAGAAAACATTGACAACAATTCCTTTGGTCATTACTTATCATATGTATAGTCTAAGATGATACAAAAATTTCTCCTCTAACACACTTGCTATCATATTTTCTATAATTGATTAAAATTTATTAAAAACTATAAATCACAAGTAAAGTTCATTAAATAAAAATGAAATTACAAAAAAAAATATTTTTTCTAATAAATTTCAAATATGAATGTTAAAGAATATGTTACTAACATTCTCACATAGTCAATATATCTTAATTTTAGCAAATGATATAGTTTTTCTCCAGACTTCAGAGCCATATATAACATTTGCCCTAGAAGCAACTCTCCGGTTGAACTACACCCAATGAGGTTCCACCAGCGTGATTACACAAAGCTTGGGGAGCTTGGTTGATCTTGTAAGTGAATGTAATATCCTCCAACGTTATTCTTTCGCATGGCTGATCAGAACTGCAATCAAATTTCACAGCAACTTGTGTTGCAGATGTTCCATGAATGTCTTTGTATGAAATATCACTTATCTTCACCCCAGAGGCCTGTAAATGCAAATCCACAAAATATATCATAGTTCCCTATCAAGCTCGGAGTAACATTTAACTTAAATGTGAAATGTTACACAACCAACAAGAGAGTAATAACATATCAAAGTTTTAAATAAATATAAAATAAAATAACAAAGACTTAATTCTAATTTATAGATGAGAAAGACTAGCAACTTACTTTCTGAGCATACTGATCTTATATACTATTAACTAAAATTTATGAAAAAAATACGAACACTCTTAATTAGTTTCCATTTTTGTCTCTCTCACCTAGCCAAACCCTCTTATCAATCTCTCTAATCACATTCTCTTTCACTTCTAACCCGTTCCTCTTTTTACCTTCTCACTGCTTTCAATCCCCTCTCCAAAATGGTCAAGCTCTTTTGTTTAGAGATATATTATGAATTGATGGATAAGGCATAAAAATCAATGGAAGATATTATTGTGAAATTGAAACTACCAATGGAAAACAAAATTTCTAATTTATAAAAAATATTTTTATAGGGAATTTATAAAAAATACTACTACTTAATATTGCTCTAGGATTTGAATTTGAGATATGCAATTATGTGTCTTCAAAATACAGTTAAACATTCTATCTTTAATTGCCATAAATGCATGAAACAGACCAACTCCAATTTTTTGTTATTTTGAATTCGGGTACAAGCCTTTTCTTTTTTAGTTTCTTCAACGCAATAATATAATCAAAACACAAATTAAAGAAGGAAAATATGAGTATTAATTCAGTGGCCGCCTAGAGCTATGAAGATTCAGTTACAGCATAGCAGAGAAAAAGAACTATATACTTAGAATAAAAAAATCTATGAGAGGGATTGAAAAATAGGCAAGGGTTGTGTTCTTTATTTTTATGTTTTAAATTTTTAATGGTGTTTTCATGGTTTTGCAGTAGTCCTGGAGAAGAAGATAAAAGATTTTTAATGTATTCTCATGCAGTTGCAGCAGCGCACTCACACGTACCACTTGAGAAGATAGAAGACAAAGGGGTCGGGCATCAACAAATTATAAATTAGAATTGAATCTTTGTTATTTTGTTTTATACTTTCAAATTTAATGTGTTGTCACTTTCATATTAGCTGTGTCTATTGTCTAACATCTCATTTAATTAGGTAAATGTTCGCCAAGTCTTACTCTCAAGGTGATTCTAGAAATTAAGTTGAATTACACTTTTGACCCTTTTATATTATAATTAAAATATGATTCCTATCTCTTAGAAATTATTTAGTGTAGTCAAAAAAATAATTATTTAATTAGTTGAGTTTAAGTATTATAATTACGTCTTATTTCTTCTGTTTAAAATTATAAAATCTTTATTTTTACTTAAATAGTTAGGACTTGAAATAAGAAATGGTTTTATTTGGCAAGAGAAATTTAAAAAAGTTTATAATTATATAGGAAGTGGGGAAATTTTAAGATTTTCTTATTGGGATGATAGTCGAATTTTAATGTTTTGATTAATGAATTTTGAGCAAAAGAGAGTTTAAGATGATTTAATCAATCCAACTTGTAAACCTTTTTAATAAAAAATTAAGGATTTGAAAGTTTTTGATAAAGAAAAATAAACAGAAAGAATTGATTGTTTTAGTTATTTAATTTAATGTATTGAGAAACCAAGACCTAGAACTAAATTTGAAGGATAATATGTTTTCTTTTTTATAATTGGTTATCAAACCTTTTATAATGTATTAAAATACATCATTATATACACACATATATATATATATATATATATATTTTGATGCAAGCATTGGAATATATATCTCTTCCATTTAATTAATAACTTTTCTTCTAATAAAAATAAAATCATGGTTGAAGATCAAAACATAATCAAACCTAAAAAAATTAGTTTGGTCTAGCTATTTTATTCATCTCGGGGCCAATTATGGCTGATTGAATTAAAGCAAAATAAAGTATCCTGGGAGAAAACTCACCTGACTAGGGCAACCATTGCGAAATGGGCAATAATGTTGGTCAATTATAATGGGGTTTTGGACATCAGACATTGTTGCATGTTCAAAATGGACATCCTGCACAAATCCACTGCTTGGCCTCCCCCAAGACTTTATTCTAAAACCATTTTGAGTTTTAGAAAATGTAGCTTTTCTGACTGTCACATTTTTCACACCAGGTTCGTCCAAGTCCCATCCTAAGCTTCCAATGCTGTTGCAAAATTGAGTAAATTAACAATAACAATAAATAAATTAGCACTCTAATGTTATACAAAGAAGGTTAAAATAACTCTCTTCGTCACTTTCTTTCAATTCTAATACTTTTATTATTATTAAGCGATGTTAATTTATTGAAAATAATAACGAATTATAGTAGATTTCATATTTTATTTAATGAATTTTTCTTTTGATTCAGAAATAAGACCCATCAAAATTTAGTAAATAATAGAGAAAATTTTGAAAGAAATTAAGATTATATTCGATAAAATATTTCAGCTAATTTTTATTTTTTTTACTAGCTGAAAAACTTGTTTGACTATTCGATAAATAATTTTTTTAATAATTTATAATTTTTTTGAAAAGTTACTTAAAATAGCACTTTTTAAAATGTTAGGTTTTAGTTTTTTATATTTTCTTTCATTTTATCTTCAATACATTTATTCAGTTTCCTTATTACCTTTGTTAAATAAATCATGATTTTATTATTTTTGGTTATTTTACACTTTTTAGTTATTTCAACAATTAATTTTACCGAATACTTATAATTTAATAAATTATTTTTTTAACTTTTAGTTACATTTCAGCTAACTTTTCATGTTCTAGTTAACTTTTCAACTAGTTTCGTCAAACATAATTTAGATATTGCAAGCATTTCTCATGGGTCCTATTTTTTTTTAAAACATGGAGCTACATTATTAAGTCAAATAAAATCAATTTCGTTAGACAAAAAATGCTAGCAATACACTTTATAACATACTATTTTGAACATACTTTCTCTTATTGATCAAAATTTATTAGAAATTACATAATTTTGTGGGTCTCAAATCTTACATAATGAATATGTCATGATTCTATAATTGTATTACAAAATAGATTTAAATATGTTTTTTGTCCTAGTAAATTAGTACCTTTTTCATTTTTGGTTCAAGTAAGTTCATTTAATTTTAGTCACCTGAAGTTGGCGATATTCTATTTTTGATTCCCATAAGTTTTTTTTTCTCATTTTTAATTCTTGTAAATTTGTATCTTTTAAATTTTAATCCCTTTAAGATTTTATTTTTTATTTATAATCCCCATATATTCATGTTTATAATGACTAAAATTTAAAAAAAAAAATGCAAACTTACAGGGATTATAATAAGTAAAATATCTTATATAGAACAAAATTAAAAAGACATAAACTTATGGGCCGGACTTACTAAAAATAACAATTTTTTTAACAAGAAACCAGAATTAAAAATAAGAATTTACAAAGATCAAAAACATATTTAAGCTTACAAAATATATTATTAACACTCCCCATTATTATATTTTATCTTAAAATTAATGGACACATTAAGTAAAACTTTCCAAAAAATTAAATAATTGAGGCAAGGATGTGAGACTTTTCAATAAAATTCATATAAAAATTTTAAAAGAAACCTTATCCCATGACCAGGTCCGCATGCAACATCTTCAATCCACAAGTTTCTACTACCAGGGCCAACAGAGATGCAATCATCTCCAGTGCGAATTCTTGGTGCAAGGATGGTGACATCGGTGGAGAATTGGACGTGGATGCCATCAGTGTTAGGGCTGTTTCCATCAGCCATGAGCTTCACTCCATGTATTTTCACGTTGTGGCATGCATTGATCAGTATGTGAACCAGTTGACTATTAAGAGAAGTCAACCCAGTGATGACAATGTGTTCAGAGTTTGTGAACCCAAGTGTCTGCTTGTACAGTAACAGAAAAAAGAAAACATTATTATAAAATTTTGATCAATTAATTACATTATATACAAATAAGCAAACAATGTGTAATAATCAAGTGATTATAAAACATAAATAGTTAATATGTTGAAATTAATATTGAATCATTTGAATATTATTTGAGTTTTATATTTAACAAGAAATATTTTTTTATTAAACTGTACTTATTTTTTAGTCAAATTCTAAATTAATCAAGTTATTTTTTTATAAACCAGACGATTAAGACATAAAAAATAATCTAAAACAGTAGTTATTGTTTATGTGACGGCTCATACATACATAACTAATAGCTAACATTTAAATTTTTTTCCCTAAATATAACAATTTTAGCTTTAATTCTTTTAAAATAGTCTTTCATTTCATCAAGTGTTGGATTTGTTAAGTCAACTAAATATGCATAATAACCATTACCTAACAAAAATCGTTTAATTCTCAGTTTTATTCGGTGGATCACAAATTCTTGTCATCCGACAGGATCCCACACAGTTGCAATTTCCCAGGAAACTAAACACTCAATTTCTGGACCTACCTCTTGACACAGAAACAGAAACATGACCCGAGACCGAGAGGATCTCATAGAACATTTTAAATAGGAAGAGTTTATATGAATTTTTTTTAAAAAAAAATTATTTATCTTTTTATGATTTTTATAGTAATTTTTGTAATTTTTATACTATCATATCACTTATAAGAAATTCTTATAAAATTTTGCTCCAAAATTGTAAGAAACTTAAAAAAATCATACATTTATATTTTTAATAAAATTTAATTATTATTTCAATAAAATAATTAATTCATTTTTTCAGTTTTTATGGTTACAAATAATAAATATGAATAATTGAAGAAAATATTAAATATCAATTAAAAATAATAAAATTACATAACATTGAAATGAAATGTGTAACAATACAAAATAAAGTTTTATATAATAATAGATAATTAAACATAATGACATTGAAATAAATAAAAAACATAATGATGAAAAATAAAAATATTATACAAAATTAATTATTGTTATTTTCGTTTCCAAAACGTTCCCAAATATACTAAAAAAAATTCTTATATTAGAAACCTGAATTTATAGATAAACAACTCGTTTGTCAAATAGATTCTCTCCAGTAGAGTTTATTGGAAGAAACCGTTATTTAGGCTAAAAAATTCATGAAACACTCTTCATTAAAGATGCTCTAACCATATTCTTCCGTGGAACCTCCTTCATCTAGAAATAGTCTAATATTTTTATAGACCAAAAAAATAATATAAATTTTTATTAAAAATGTATTAAAGAAATTGGGAACAGTAAAAGTTTAAAGGTTAAAATAGAAAAAATTAGTATGAATTTATTCTCTTATTTATTTTTTATCTTTTAAAATTAATTTTTTAAGAATATTTTATGAGAGTAATGCTTACACTTTTATGGAGGAAAAAAAGTATTTAACATATTCAAGTAAAAAAAATTGTTTATGGAAAAAATTGCCCCACTTACTTTTTATGTAGATCTGTCCTACATAAAAGTGAAAAATAAGATAAATAAAGATATAAAAGAGAGAGAAAAAAGTGAACGAAAATAATTATAAAGTTAAAGTGATTAAAATAAAATAAAATAAAAATGATTTAAGAAAAATAAAAAAAATAAAAATGAGTAAAATAAATAAAAAAGATAGAAAAAGAATCATTATTCATTTCTCCTCGACAGTTAGACCCATATTTTCTTTGTTTCTTTCCTCTCATACTTCTATCATACCAAACACACGTCATTTCTATTTTTATCCAACTATTTCTGCTCTTTTCTCCACTTCCTCATCATTTCAATCATATCCAACTATTTCTGCTCTCTTTTCTCCACTTCCTCATTATTTCCACCATATCAAACGAGGATGAGGCTTAATACCCATTGAAAAGACGCTTAATACCCCAATTTCTCCACAGCCCATTTACTGCATCTAAGTCCTTAACCGAAAAGAAAACCACCAAATTGAAAGCAATGTTAGTTTTTCATATTTCTCTATAAACCTTAAAACCAATAAAAATGTTAATGAAGTTAATAACTTTTTTTTCATAAACTAAAATAAACTTATATATAAATTAAAATCATTTTTAAGGGAAAATTTCTCACGTTTATAAATTAAAATCACTTTTATGGGAAAATTTCTCACATTTATAAGTTAATTTTGTTTATAAGAAAAAAATGTTTTATCTTCTTTTTTTACTCTTACATATGCAACAAAGTTTATCTATAGTATTATATAATTAAATTACCTTAACATGCAAGCATTAGTGATTACTACTGGTTCACAAGTATTGATATTGACATTATTATTATGATATCCTTCCTCTAAATTTGTATATAATCAAAAAAATAATATTGTATATATAATTTAAATATAAAAAATCTAATTAATTTTATCCTATTTCATATTATCATTTTTAAAATATTTTTTATTTTATTTTATTTTAATGATTTTTTATTCATGGTAATAT
>PYAF01002530.1:517724-535981 GCA_007407185.1 Glycine tomentella | reverse complement strand
AGAGAGAGAGAGTAATATTACAATATTTGTGCATGCATGTAACATACCGCGGCTCCAATTGGGCAATTAGGCGTGGCTTTGTACTTGCAATCCCACAAGAAAGTGCCTCGGGCATCAAGCACCCCACCATGAATGGAAACCCTACTAACTTGGTCAAAGGTCAACCAATACAAAGAATTCCCCACGAACGTGTATTGGGTAGGAGCCACCAAGGTTCCACGAATGGTTATGGAGATGGCACGGTTCGCACATTGCCCACGGAACGTAACGGCACCTGCTATCAGGAACCTCCCTTGCGGCACGTGAATGCCTGCGGGTTTGACCGAACTACAAGCTTTGTTCCACGCGCTTAGGAACGCCGCCGTGGCGTCCGTCGCGCCGTCGGGTTTGGCCCCGAAGTCCACCACGTTGTAGGAGGTTGCTTTGGCTGAGGATGTGATGAACGAGGTACACAGGAGCAATGTGTGAAGAGCGAGAAGAGAGAGAGGAGATGGTTTTTTCGTCCTAGTTGTTAGGTTTGGCATTTTGGAAAATTGTGAAGTGAAGTGAAGTGAAGGGTGTTTTTTTTAAGTATATGAATGAGAATGTGAGCCTAGGGGAATAAGATTGAGAGGTAGTGGTGAAGGTGAGCCTAGGGGAATGGGAACGGTTTGTGGAGGGTATTTATAAGCTAAGGTTAGCTTTTGCATTTCGTCAATTTAATTTTGATGCCTTTTATAGAAGGCAAATCCTAAACAATATATCAAGGACATTGGTTAAAAAAAATTATAACAGAAATATTTTTATTGGGAGATTAAAAATTATATTGTTTATAATCTTTTTTATAATTTCTTATAATTTATATAATAAACATATATTTTTTAATTTCTAATTAATATTCTAAGAATATTGGTTAGCAAACACTTAAAAAAAAGCACATGGCCTCTATGTGTTTTCTTGAAAAGTAAAACTAAAATAAAAGAGATGGAAAAAAACTGTGCTTAATAATTAAAGTGGAAATTAGAATGCGCATTACTTTAAATTGGATTTTATATGCAGTTAATGGGACAGTTTTTTTTTTTTTTCTTTTTATATGTAGTTCAAACAAAATAATGGTCGGAGTGAGAGCTTTGTTGCTAGATAGGCTTATATTTTAAATACTTGAATGAAAATTTTATTATACATGATAATATTATTTGTATTCAATATAATTGTTTTTATGTAAAAAGTACACGTGGTCTAAATAAATAAAATAATGGTGTAGTTTGCAAAATATGATAAATAATCAAAGACAAAGGGCAAGGAATGACTTCTGAATTCTGATGCTTGTCTTTTTCGGACTTCACTTTACGTGTTTCATTTTCATACAGTTAGCTAATTATTTATTCACATGGTTTTAGTTACTACAAGTCAGTGTCTTCTTTTTAATTTTTATAGTTTTTCTTTAATAAAGAACAATGTTATATATTCACATGCTAGTAGAATCGTAGATATTGATATTTATTGATAGCATAGATAGTTAGGCCTGTGCTAGAGTGCTTTAGCTCCATAAATAATTGTCCGTACTTCGTGGGGATGATAATTTTATCCGAATTTTTTAGGTAAAAAAACAAAAGAAGAAGAGAAGTTTGTTAAATTAATAAGAAACGCACTTATATTACAAAAGAATGTCATCTGAAAGTGCTAATTCATTCTTGGGATCTATTATGATCTTGATATATCTTCGAAATTGGAATGAGTCAATTTTAACCTTCTCCTTTAAAACTCGATCTTTTTATAAAAACAAAAAATTCTATACTAACATGTTTTTAGTTTAATGATAGTGTACTAATGATGTAAAACATTTCATCATAAATATTGTTGATATAATTTTTAAAGTAATTTTATAAAAAATTAATAAATTTATCATACATAAAATTTGTGATTGAATAATAATATAAAATTGGATATATATATATATATATATATATATGTTTATCATGGAAGACACAAATTAAAATATATATTTGAAATTAACTTCTCCTTATATCTAGTCAAAGTAGCTTAAAACTACAAGTGTTGACCAAAGTCTAACACTAATAATAAGGTAATTAACCTACATATGTGAATAGATAATGACATCTCAACTAGGAGTAAAATTACATTATTACTACACCAAAACAAGATATATACTATAGTAGTATAAGAAAGACTTGGGATTTGTACTAAGAAATCTAACCTAGTTCAGTAGTTCTGACACTTACATAATAGCACCAATATCACTGTAGTATGTGAGTATTTAATGCATATCATTACTTTAGTAGGATTATTACTAACTTGAGTATTAGAGTAGTTTTTTTTAGTATTAGAGTAGCTTTTGCAAGTAGCCATCCTTTTTAATTCTATGGTGTCTCAGTAGCATTTAAGCATCACTCAACTTTTGGAAAACTCGAATCTCAGCTTATCAAGCACATTAGAGTTATAGCCTAATACCAGTTGTCAATCTCGAATTAATACATCAGGGTTAGAATTAGGCATGACGAACCTTTTTTTATTAAAAAAAAATTGTTTTTGACTCATTTTGATAAGTTCTGAAGTTTGATTTGAGCAAGCAATAATAGTAAATAATGCGCTGAAAATTTTTATTGTAATCACTGAATTTTATTGTAATATTGTGGGCTTGTCAATTTGTCTAGAAACAGATTTTCTTTGACCCATAATGGTTAATTAGATGTCCCGAATTGAATAACTAATCATAGAATCCATGTCATATTGTCATATCTTGGAAAATAACTTCCCTTTCTACCTATGTTAATTCAAAATGTACTTCCTGATTCTCTACCCACTACCTCAAATTCTATTACAAAATGGTCCCCATCTTCCCTTTCCATCTAATTAATGTCAAGCTACATCACCAACTTTGTCTTACATATAGCACCACATCATCCCTTTCTCAAAAACCAAATCACCATTGCAGGCCCTTATCCTTATAACCTCAGGGAATTTCCCTGTACACTAACATCTACTTCACCTACATTGCTTTTTAATATTCCATAGCATTAATTAATTATCAATTCCCACGTGCATACACACCACGTACAAGTTCAAGGACTACAAAGCCCCACTCCCTCGTCCTTGAAATTATGTGGCCAAACCAATTTATCACATTGTATGACCAACTAATACAATCCACATATTTTTGTCACATTTTCGTTTCAAATTACAAACCAACGCCACCCCAAAAACACGTGAGCCTTCAACGTACAGAGAGGCAAATATAGAAGTATCCTTTGTTAAGGCAAGCTCGTGAAAACTGAAATATACAAATCAATGGCCACTATTTTTCATAGGGTCCAAGTGGCCGGGTTCGTAGCATGCATATTAATGTAGATTCCTTATTTGGTGGCTCCAAGTGCACAACAGTGAGGTGATATACCCTTTTCCTCTGTTGTTACTTAGATCTCGCCCCCACATAGGAGAGTTATAAGGCAATACGATGCCATAAATCCTTTTTGGCACCATCGAGTTTCTTCAAAATGTCCACAACTTCCAGCTAATATTTATAAACATAATTTCTGTCCACAGTTTATAATCTTGAATTAACAATTTTGCATTTTAAAAAGTTGGAAGAGTAATAGTAGTATCATAGTAAAAGATTCAAAATATAAAATTTGTTTAAGACTTGAAAATTTCTTGACACAGCACTTTTGCAGCAATACATGACCATACCCAGATTCACAATCTCACAATTAGTTGACTTAGGTACCTTGTCCAGTCATCACAATAAGAACAGAGATCTTTTTCACTTTCCATGCTTAAACGTATGCTCTATGAGGTAATCTTCTCCTTTGCAGCAAATATTCTCAGTATGATAGAAGTCAAGACTATGCAGAAAATGAACATTAGTCCTCACGACTCAGCCGCACAAAAAGGATTGCAGTATTTATTATCAAGCATGACTCTTGGTCTTCATTTTAACTATTAAGACTCATGGTAATGTAGAAAATGAATTAACACTTTCAATTACTGTAACAACATAGAAACAGATTTTCGTTGTTCTCTTCCACTAAATTAGATAAGGAAAATGGTATTGTCTTATCATACTTGAAATATAGAATATCTTTATTAAATTCGGTATCTACTATAGCTATAAGAATCACAATTATGCAGAGTGTCTTGATTCACGGCTCAATCGCATCCGACTTCTCAGAAATTGATTTACATGGTTTTCTAGTAGTTACTCGTGAATCTAGTGATACAAACCTATTGTGCTTTAACATATTTTGTAACATTTAGCATAAAGCGCAACATGTATCACTTCATTTTAACCACGAAATTCAACATCAAACTCCTCAGTTCAGCATTGGCACATGAAAACAGAAAACTCTTCTTAGTTGCTAGCAAGTAATCATAGGCTACGTAGTGAAATCTCACCTTATTTCCTTCAAATAACGCCATACATAGTTTGTAAACTACTATTCCAACTTGAAATCCCGACAAGAAGAAATGGACACGGCATCCCTTGGTACCACAGTAACAATTAACAAATACTTACAGCAACTAGTTCCAGGATCTACTAACACTTCACATGCAATTTAACATGAAGAACCTAACATTTCCCCCAAAACACCCCGAGTTAAAGTAGAGAATCACCATCCACCTCAAGCATTAAATTTATTCTAAATGTGTAACAGCTAGCAGAAACTATATTCGGGCCAGGGAACAACGAGTAACTAATACTATCAAACCATAGTATAAAGCTTTGTTTCCCAATAGAACAATACGACTTTGACACTTAATCTCCAGTTTGCGATTAAGCTTATCCACCACGAAAGTTGTGGTCTTGGAATCAGGAGTCATTTATTTTAAGAATCATCTAATCATCAGACAAACAAATTCCATATGCAGCCAAGAAACTTCATACGGTAATAAATGAATGAGACATCAATTAGCACAAAATTTCTTATACTTTGAAGAAAACCTACTTGACTGTAAGCTCTAAAGTGAACTAGGAAGATCCCCCTATCTCAATCTCCAAGCCTAAACGAAAATGAAAGAGCCCAATATTTTGATCTTCCTCCCAAGCACTTGCTACAAGCTTACAAGCACGATTAGGAAGTTATTCACATGCAGCGCGTCAAAGATTTTTTTATTTTTAATTCGAAATATCAGGGACTTGACTTTGATATTAATACATAGAGTCTCGTTATATAACTAGAAACGAAATTGTAGCAGATTACAGCCTTGTTTTTTACTTCTATGATTATTTCCTTCTGTTATGCACACGTACTAATGCAAAATCTGCTATTAAGATTAATTTAAACATGCATCCCGCATCCCATGTTCAATGGCTTAAATTTGATTCTACAAATAACCACAAAAATATGCGTTATGTTATTCCTGTCAAAAGTAAAAGTGGATACAACATTCACCTTCCAACATCAAGAGGGAAAAGATTTTAATGCGTTTTGAGCATTTTCTTTACACAAGAATTCAGGAGGTAGATAGGTTGCAATCCTGCTATTAGTGGATGCCTATTACCAGCCAATGATATGAACAGGAGGAATGAAATTCAAGAACAATTCATTGATGCAGCCTGTCCTACCAACTAAGCCAGCCCTCTCATTCGTGTATAAACAAAATATAATATACATAAAAATACATTTCAGTTACATCAATGAATTGAAAAAGCTGACTGTGTCATTGAGGGCATGGATAAAGTTGTCTACATCCTCCTTTGTGTTATAAAAATAGAGACTAGCACGTGCACTTGAGCTGACGCCTAAATAGCGATGGAGGGGTTGGGCACAGTGGTGACCTGATCTGATAGCCACTCCATGCTGAAATGATACACTATCAGTTAATTACAGTTCAAGAAGGAAAGTTTCGAAAGATGTACAACAGTTATCCCAAAGTCTTCCACAAAATTTGGGCTTTTTGACAATTGATTTATATAGAATAAACCGTTTTTTAAGACCAAGAAAATGCACATATCCAGGGATAGTCTTTTATCCATTTACCTGTTGATCCAGAAGTGTTGCAAGATCAGTAGGGTGCAAATTCTCAACATTAAAAGAACAAAGGGCACCTCGTTCGACTTTTTCTGAAGGCGCTGGCCCATAGATGCGAATATTTGGGACTGAAAGAAGCCTTTCATACAGATATCTACCCAGCTCCACCTATGGAAATTGATGTTTAGTTACTTATTGTTCACAGAATAGGAATATAAATTATTTTACTTTAATGAAAAACATGACAACAAATTTTACTGATGAGTAAACAAAAATGTTGATCTATACTGTGGCATGTTTGCTCTGCCATTAGTTTCTATTTTCTATCACTTCTGCAATCATGAAATAAACAAAAGAAATTTTTTTGCTCGAAATAAGTTAGCTTAGCTATGTGATAGGTGAACACAATCATATTACAATGTTTTGATGATATTGAAGGATAAGGGGACAACAATAGCATTGCTTTGACAATGATGATAATAAGATTGAGGCATCAAATAATGATAATTACGATGATGAAAATTATGATAATAAAGAAAAGCAGTATTTGAAGAAGTAAAACAATGAGGATGATAAAAGTTGAAACACTAGGTCAAGCCGAGTGATGCTTTTAGTTTTTGTTTTGCATACTATTTTGTTGTTCTCATCTGCTGATCAAGTTAAACCTGATTAGTACATTGAAGTCTAATCTGTGTGGCAGGTATGAGTTCAACTATAAGTTATTTTGGTATTTAAACAATACATACTATTAACATATACACTTACCTCATAATCATGTATAGTTTGCATACCAATCCCAGATAAGTAATCAATGGCTGCTCCTAAACCAATTGCTTCCCCAATAGCTGGTGTTCCAGCCTCAAATCTAGGACAGTCAAATAATAAGATACATGTAACTGATGGTATGCAACAATAGTAGAGAGAAACTATCACTACATGGAGGAAGAAAATGGCTATGCATGAGGCCAGACATTACTAATGGTTATATCTAAAGTTACAAAAGAAACAAACAATCAGAGTATGAGTCCCAAGTTAAGTCACAAAAACCGTTTCTACCACTTGACTACTATTAATAACAATCACTGAAATGGATGACACAATCATTTTTCAGGTCAAAGAATTTTACGGTTTTCAAAACATCAATAACCAACACCAAATCATAATAGTCTAGCATCAAGTGCCAGGCAAAGTAAAATGAGGAAGTGAAAAATTTTATTAACTAGAAGCAAATAAGATGAAGGATAAAGTTTCAGAAACCACAGTGAAGAATATCACTAGACAACTCTAAAAATGGCATCCTACTTATAATTTCTTCTAAAGTATTTTCTGTATATCCATTTTCAAATTTCAAATTTTAATCCCATAAGAATCACCTGTTAGCTTCTTTACTAATGTATTGCAGCAGACTCCAAAGCTTAATATATGATAATTGCAAGTTAACTTGCTAGTGAATTGAAAAGCCAAGGTAAATTTGGGACTGATGGAGTGTAGTAGCGAGTAAATTTTAAAGCCACAAAAGAAAATAGACTATTATCCATGCATTAATGCTCTTATATTTTCTTTTGTACATTGGGAATCAAACTTACAATCTCTACCCAAGCCAAAACGTAGATTATTATGATCAGCTGGGCCTAAGTCAAAGTAAAAACAAGTTCACAAACCTCGATGGAGGTTCGGCATAAGTTGAATGATCAAGATATACATCAGAAATCATTTCACCACCACCTAAAACAAGTGAAGGCAGAAGTTACCAGCAATACATTAACTTCAAAAGACAATCTTATTAACACAGTACAAAACCAAACAGGAACTTTTAGGGGATGTTTAGCATGAGAAAACGTTGTCTGTTTTTATTTTCGTCTATCACTTTCAATTAAAATAATGTAACCTTGTTTTTACTTTGTTTTCTATTTTCAAATGTTTGTGTAGGAAAAAGAGAAAAGAAAAAACAATAAAAAGTTGTTTGCATAGTTTCTATACAAATTTTGAAAATAGAAAACAAAGTGAGAACAAGGTGGCATTTTTGTAATTAAAAATGAAAAAAAAAAAAAAACTTTCTCAAACCAAATAAACTCTTACTTTATTTTATTGCATTTTAGTTAGTAGTTCCTATTTGACAGGGAGATATACGTAACCACATCCAATAACTTACCCAAAAATGGAGGCATGGAAGACAAGAGGTCTATTTTACCGTATAAGAATCCAATGCCTGTAGGCCCACACATCTGAAACACATTCGATAACATATTACTATTTCCTAACAGTTACAGTTTATAAATAAGTAAACAATCCTACCTTGTGAGAAGAAGCCACAAGAAAATCAGCATTAAGGCTTTGGACATCAACCATCATGTGTGGAACACTTTGACAAGCATCTACAAGAACTTTTGCTCCAACATCATGTGCCCATTGTGCAATATCTCGAATAGGAAGGACAGAAGCTACATAAAAGCAGAAAACAAAATATGTGAAATCTCATTCATTTCTGCTATACACATTCTAGAAGAGAGTAATAACTGATAAGTATTATCTTTGTAAATAAGAAAAAATTACAGATCAAAAAGCCAAAGAAAGACTGCTTAAATGAGGGGGACGTTATGATAATTCATATATGTACTAAGTTCTATTGTTTTTAAGGTCATACCAGGTCTCAGTAATATTCATTTGTGGTTTTTGTGGTTTATTTGGACCGTACACTGAACCTACTCACTGGTTTTTTGGTTGGGCTGCACAGTTCGGCCTAGTTATCAAATATGGATATCAGTGCTCAGTTTGCCTACACTGTGTGAATGGGACTGACTGCTCTTCCCAATCTGACGCAATTGATGCAGGAGCACAAGTTTCATCACTTTCATGTATGCTGGATGTGAAATATAAAATCTCAATTTCTGGCAGAAACTCTCCTCAACATCAAATTGATAAGAGTATTAATAAGAAACCTCCATCTATCTGAGAATGTTTTTGTTAGAAGGAAGAGAGGTACAACAGGGAATTAAAACCCTGAGAATTGTAACAGAATAAATAATGAAAGTTTTGTTAGTTATGAGGACAGAATATAAATAGGATTGGTAGTTAGAAGGAGGGGCAGTTACAGATCATACTTACAGTTGCTGAACATCACACTGTCTATAGATTCATATAGCCAAAGTACATCTTATAAAGGTTTGGACAATCCTCACCTCATGAACTAGTTTTTAGGGTTGAGGTGGGTCCAGCCCAAATTCAAGAAAACATTTAGCATAATGTTAGCTCATAGATTAGTATAACTTCAAGGTGGGTAAACATTCAATAATCCAGCATAGAGGCCTTTGAAACCTAGTGACCTTTTTGTGAAATAATGAGGGATTTTAGAAAGCTGCTAATAAACCAAAGAGCATCAATGTTGAAAAACTACAAAATTAACCCAAGACGCACATGATCTTCAACAGCAAAAATTCAAGGTATCATTAAGTAAATTGGAATTATCAAGGTGAACAATCATAATGAGAAACATACCAAGCACGTTTGAAACATGATGGACAACAACTATTTTGGTCTTCCTTGAGAGCATTTTTTTCAATTTGTCTATGTCTGGAATTTCATCTTGGTTTAAATCCACAAATTTCAAAACAGCCCCTGTTTTTTGAGCTACTATTTGCCAAGGAACAATCGCACTGTGATGTTCAGCAACTGTAAGTATGATCTGTAATGATATATAAAACTGAAGATTATACAAGGGCATAATTTGGAGATAATGGCGGTATAAACAAAGATCATTAAGCTAAATGTAGAAAGATAGAATTAAATGATTAAAAGTAGCCCAATGTCTCATCCTGCTATTAAAAATGGCTTTGTCTAACAAACCCCAACTAAAAATGGGGTCAAACAACCCCATCCTATGTGGCCCAATAAAATTGCACACATTTGTTTAGATTTTTTTTTGCACAATCTATGTAATTTTATTGGGCCACCTAGAATGGGCTTGTTTAACCCCATTTTTACTTTGTTTCTACTTTAAAACTATTTTTGAAAAATTCAATTAAACCTTAATATTCTCTCCAAGTTTTAAGAAGATGCATAGCATAATCTCAGATTTTGTTGCCAATTAAGTGAACTGGAATTCATCAAAATATTATTGTATAGTGAAATACCTCATCGTCAGGTTTTAAATTTGACAACCCCCAAGAATAAGCAACAAGATTGATAGCTTCAGAAGCATTTTTTGTGAATACAATCTCTCTGGAATCTATAGCATTTATAAAAGAAGCAACTTTCCTTCTAGCTGATTCATACTCGTCTGTGGCCCTTGCACTACACATCCATAAACAATTATATACAATAAAGAATTTGGTTATTAAGTAATAATAGATATAAAATGTATGTGTATTGACCTCCCAATAAATGCAGTAAGGGAGGAAGGAAATTAAAATAAAGTGTCTCCTAATTGCATATGTGATTCCAAAAATTACATGATAAGTACCTCAAGAAATGTATGCCTCGATGCACATTTGAATTGTAAGCTTCATAATAGTTTTGCAATGCCTTCAATACAGCAGTGGGCTTTTGAGAAGTTGCTGCATTGTCTAAGTAAACAAGTTTTGAGCCATTTACTTCCTGTGGAGTTAAAGTATCATAACTTCATAATATGTACCAACAGATATACAACTTGTGAATTCCAAATGTAATTTGCATAGAGACATCAAGGCAAACAATTTTATTAAGAGTAGGGCATAGTATAATACTATGATGTGAGGATTAGATATTTCATCTTTGACTTTGGTTTGAAAAAAACTAATATACTTTGTCCAATAGGCCAACATATTGCTCACAGAAAAACGCAAGGCACACACGGAATAGTTAGACATGCATTCTACAACACTTATTGACACATTGATTGAGCAAAGTTGGGGAGATGAATTAGAATCTCTTGTCCCTCTACAATTAAGTGTTCAAGACTCGAGAGCTCAATCTCTACCGTCTTTTTTCTTCTTATGTTTAAGAGGGTCTTGCTTTGTCCATCCGTCAAGTAGCATTAAATTCGTAACACAATAATCAAAATGAAAATTTGAACCTTGATTACCCAAAACACTTCCAAACATTCAGAGGCAGCATCTGGGAAAATAATATTTAAGATAAGACGAGAAAATAGATACCTGGTGAAGTATAGGGAAATGGGGTATGGTGGAGTGACCCAAAGAAAGGGAACCAACAATTGGTTCAGCTACTGCTTCATTGACAGTTGATGCACAAACAGATACGCGACGGAACCCAAATCTGACATATGATGAGCTCCTACTAGTGATCGAGCAGCAATAAGTGGCACTTGGAAATTTGAAAGAAGGAAGTTTTGCTACCAAAACTTCCATCGCTAACCACCCAACAACAGAAACTGCCACACATAACTATATTTGAGATATTTTGCAGCAAAAGAAGAAAGGTAGCAGTAAAGTATGTTATAGAATCGCAATTCCCAGACAAGTAATTATACAACAAACTCTGCAATGGGAAATTCAAGTCCAAAATTCACAAATAGGTGTCCACAAATAAAAAACCTGTAAAGTGCAAACCATTTATGAAATTAATAAAGAACAAAGATTAGATAGCATAGCACATGCACAAGGTTTCAGTCTAGAATGAAAATCCTAAGAACGTGAACTAATTACAAACAAACAAAAAGAAAAAAGAAAACTTGCACAAAAGGGTACGTACTATCTATCTACCTACCTCTTTCAGTGAAGCTGTTTCAGAAGGGGAAAAAGCCCTCGCAGAAGTCACCGCTGTACTCTTTTCTGAGTATGGGTGGCTGCGGTTTCAGTTAGAAGAAGAAGAAAGGTCTAAAATTAAAATTAATTATTTATCTCTGTATCTGTATTTACACAGTAACTACCGCGGCCAAATCACTAAAAGCGCATTTTTTTTCTTTTATTTCCATTTGGAAAGTAGTTTTGAAATTAATATGGAAGGTGTACGACTTTTAAGTTAAAAATAATAATTAATATTATTACTTAGTAATTTTCTTAATTTTTTAAGTGAATTTTTTTTAATTTATGAATTTAAGTTATATTATTGTTTTTAAATTAAAATATTTTACACTTCATTTGAATAATTTTTTTTTTACAATATTAAAGTTGTAGTTAATTTTTTTTATAACTTAAATGTTATAATTTTTTTTACTACTTCTATTTTTACAAAGTCCTAAGACTTTTTTTTCGATATAAAGTTTTTTTTAAATATCTTTCAAAAAAATTCTAAATAATTTCAATTTAATTATTTAATAAAATACATTTTTATTTTTTTAGTTTTATTTAATATTTGTATAAATTTTTGATATATTTTTATTTAATATTTTCTATATTTTTAATATTATTTTATTTAATATTTTCTTAATTTTTAGTATATTTATTTTTTAATACGTATTTTCTATATTATACAGGGTAAATAGAATTCAGTTATACGTAATTTTTTATGTTTTAGTTCCTTAGTTCTAAATTATCTAAAACTATCACAATATTGAACTGACGATGAAAAACTCTCAAATATTTTCTAAATGATCGAATAATTAACTATTTTTTATTCTGAAAATATAATTTAGGCTAATAGGTCACTGTTTTTAATCTGCTTTTATTGTCCTTGTGGTGGCTTATTGGTCATTTAATTTAATGCGCAAGCATCATTTAATTGTATTTTCTCAATATTTTACAGGGTTGAATCCTGTCACCCATCCCACATACTTTAGCTCCCACTTGAGAAAACATTAGGTGACTGACTTGATAATGATATTCATGCATCATTTTCCTAATTCAAATGACAGAATTTCTTTCTTGGTTAGTACTGATATATTCACTAAAAAAGTGAACACAACTATATGACCACCTTCCTGAGTTCAATCGGAAAATTTCATTAAATGAAATTGAGTTTAGTGGAAAGGATTAATTTCTTAATGAGCGAACTAAAGTATGAGTTTTAGTAGGAGAGGTATCAACAAAATTAGATAATTTTAACAAAATATTGGACGAATGGTTTAACTCGACTATAACTTGAAAGTCTTGAACCAAATTGTTTCTAAAGAAAAATAGATTTGGAAAACAAAAAATTACACCCTTTCAACAAAAGTCACAATTGTTTTTGTCTACCAAAAAACTCAGGTATTTTTTTTGTGGGCCAAGAATGCACAAGCTCGTTTCCAGCACCCTAAAATTGCTTCCTGCATCAATACGTTTTTTTTTTCTCTCTCTTTTCGGATTGACTAATCCAGAAGGTAAAGAGGTGCAGGAAATGATTTTTAAGTTGTAGGAAGCAACTACATTCGTTAAAATGGGCTAATCCGCTAATGGACCCTCACTAAACCAGACTTGGCCCAGGACGCTTTACTAGTGACTTGTCATTTGTCAATGTAATCATGAAAAATGCTTGTTCTAATTCCGCAGTTAACCTGAACGCAGCTCCGCTTCTGAGCGAAAGAAGGACATTTGTTTCAAATTTTCAGTCACATTCAGATTCAGGTATTCAACATTTGTCGAAAATGGCCTCAATTTCTCCTTCTTCAAGCAATACTTCGCCGAGTGCTGCTGATCTGACGAAGCAATTGAGGCTCCATGAAGTCGCCATCGCCGAGCTCAACAACCAGCCTTCTTCCAGAGTAACCTCTTTTTTCTTTTATCCTTCAATCTAACTACTTATAATCATCCATTTCAAACACGAATACCTCTCCCTACCAATTTCATGTTCCAGACATAGGATTAGGGTTATTTTTTGTGGTTTCGTTATAATGCAAACAAACCATTGAGATAGATATTTCTTCAACACTCCCCAAGGTAGAACTAACAATAAATCATGCGTTTAACCTAGCCTCTGATGATTAAGTGTAGCTAATCTGATGATTAAGTGCATGTTTGGATGCCAGTTGGGAGAATTCAAAAGTATTTTTATTTTCAAAGCAACGGATTTTTCATTCTTCATTTTGTGCATTGAAATTTGAGAATGTGCTTTTGGAATTCCAAAAGCACATTCTCGACCTTTATGTAGACATAGGCTAGAACTGTAGATATACCAAGTGTCATGGTGTTCGCCACAAGAGAGAGAGTTAGAGAAAAAGGAAAAGAGTATATTGTTTATTCATGTGACTTGTGTGCATTTGTTCAGAGTCTTGTTACTTAGAGTCCTTGAGGAGCATGTGTTGGTGGAAAAGTTACTCATGTCACGGGTCATATGTTTGATTGTGTTGGGTATCCTATATTCTTGGTAGTGCTTTGTACCGGGATTTAGCTAATTTAGTGTCCTTTGTGATGATTCCAGATTTGGTGTTCATCCAGGGAAACAGTTTTCCCCGACCCGGTATGCCGACTTAAGAGTATAGAAACGAATATGTTTTGCAGAACACCTAGGATATAATCCTAGTATTTTTTATGGAAAAACATGTTAGTAGGAAAAGTAAAGTGTGATGCAGAGATTTTTATGTTTCGAAGATGAGTATTCTATGTAGGTTCAGGAATTGCTGCATAAAAGAAGCAAAACTAGAGGCATTGCATTCTATCTATAATTTTGCTTGTTTTATTTTTCTTAATTTTTTTCCCTACTTTCTATGAAACATAGGCTGTGTATCAGAGAAATGGGAACTTATTTTTTCGTACAACCATCCAAACAGCAACTGCAACAGAGCAGAGTAAGAATTCTTAGCTTCTTCTCACTTCTTTCTTCTTTCTTGGAGAAATATGAAATTCTGAGGTGTCAAACTATTCTGAACTATTATTATTTCTCTTTTTCAAAATTTGTGTTGGGCAGAACAACTTGAATCAGCCAAAGCGAAGCTAAAAAGTCTGAATTCTTCTTAGTAGTCATATGTTAGACCCAAAGCGAAGCTAAAAAGTCTGAATTCTTCTTAGTAGTCATATGTTAGAAGTATGATGTTTTGGGAGTAATGAAGCAGTTGTAATAAGGACATATTTTAGTTTGAACTTCATTCTATATAGAGCTGCTATGTCTTAGATATGGTAAATTAAGAAAATGCTTTTACTCCAATGATATTGTTCTAGGTTTGGTAAAATTGTGTGAATACGATGAAAAAACGTATCAATCTTTATGAATTTTGTTTTATTCTTAAGTATGACTCTCTATCTCTCACATACATAATATCTGTTGGCACAAATAGTAAGTAGTCAACCTGGCAGCTTTTGTAAACTGTGTGGGCACTTGACAATCCCAAAATGACATTAATGAAGTTTAATTGTTGCTATACCAAAATATTATACTCTTCCCTCCCTAATTATAAGACATAGTTAATTAATGTATGTTTATTAAGAAAGTTAGTTAATTTAGTTATCAACATTAAATTTGTCTATAATTATAATATTTTTTCAAATTTATCTTTCACTTTATTAAGAATCTATATATCTTCTCCAATATCAGTAGGACTAAGAAAGAAACAATTTGAGGTATTTTAGTAAAAAAATAATTAATTCACAAGAGAGATGAAATGAAGTCTTATAATAAGTGAAAAAAAATTGTTAATTATGTCTTATAAACAGGGACATAGTAAGTAGTAACCAATTTCCTCTTAGTCATATGGTTTGGCAATGTTGGTTGTGCTTCAAGGATGGATACAATAATCTACGGTGAAAAGGAGTGGCAGAAGGCGAAAATAAAATCAAGTCACATATGGGGAGGAAATAAACCTCTGAGGCAAAAACAAGATCATGTACAAATATAGGAGTTACAAGGGAAAGCATTAATATCTAAATTTTGTGGTGGTAGTGAGTTATTTACTTTCTAAAAAAAGAAGCATATTTTTTTATGATAAGATAGAATTCTGATCTCTATAGAAGAATATATTTCTTAGTTTAGTCACTACAAAAATAATTAATTTTCACTCTACCATTGTGATAGTGACCTAGGCAAGAAACATTCTATGCCTAGTTATACATCTTAGTCAAATTATGCTTAGAGGTTAGTGATTTATATCAATATTTTGCTATGTGTGACCAAGAGATAAATAGTTTAAAATAAGCAAAATGACAATGGTTTTGTCATTCATTAAAAAATGTCAATTAACAAGGGAAACCATGTTGTTTCAAGTCATCTTTTCCCCAATCCTAAAATGGACAATTGCGACAAATTGTGATTTTGCGTGGTCTAACAACGATGCATATCATAAAAAGTGGTGTGTAGTCGATTTGTTGTGCTGTGCGTTGAAATGCATGTTATTGGCTATTATTGTCAACACATAAGTAGGCATGGCAGTGGGTCCCGAATCTGTGGGTATCCCAAAAGCGGGGACGGGTATGGGTTTACTTATACCCGTCCCGTCTCCGCCCCCGTAATAAATAATATTAAAAAAAAAATATTATTTTGTAATTTTTTTAATTGAATTGATTAATTTTTGTTTTGTAATTTTTAAATTATGATCTCATATTTTAAACGTGATTTTGTTATTGCTTTTTTTGTTACGTAGTTAGCATTTTCTTTGATTTTTTAAATAAAAAAAGTTATATTATTTTTTAAAAAAATTTAATCAAATAGCGGGGGCGGAGTGGGGAAAACTCGACCCCCAGTGGGGGCGGGGATGGGTTTTAAAACCCGACGGGGACTGGGGGCAGGGTCGGGGAATAGGTTTTGAGTCGGGAGCGGGGACGGGGAATGCAATACTCGCCCCGCCCCGTTGCCATGCCTACACATAAGTTGTATGATATTTTTATGCATTGAATATGTGACATGCTTTCAATGTTAATTATTTTTCGAAACCATGCTTTAAGCCATTTGTGATTTTTATTAGATGACATAATATTTGATAACAACTTGTCGGGCTTTTCTATTTTCTTGATTTTTTGTTTGACTTTCGGTTATCCCATCTTTCAATCTTGTGTTGATATCATTACTAAGAATTGTTATTGGTTTGAAATATTGGTTAGCTGTGGGCATTGTAGACATTACATGCACAAATTTTGCTTAAGATGCTTTGAGAAATGGATCGGATCAAATCTTAACAAAGATGACAAGCAAAGACAATTAAGATCCTTATATGGTCATGACCATCTAACTGGCAAAAATGATCAAGTAGTGCTTGTTGAGTCTATCTAAATTATATCATTTTATCTGCATTATACGTTTACCATGAAACGAGCTAAGAAGTGACATCAAAATTTTGCATGCATGGTTGTTCTAAATAGAAGTGGGTCTAAAGTGGTCAGGAGGGGCAATGACAAAAATCTTGTCGTTGTAAGTATGACATTTTTAGGTTAATTATATCATAAGATAAGATATATATATATATATATATATATATATATATATATATATATATATATATATATAACATAACCTTTATTTTGCAACAAAGGAACAAAAAAAATAAAGATTAAAGTTACATATGTTATAGAATCACAATTCTTAAATAATTACATGTAAGCATTGATGAATAAAATAATTATCTATAAATATTATATTAGGAAATTCAATTCAACCCAAGTCCATAATTGACATCATAAGCATTGATGAATAAAATACTCATGAAATGTAAATTATTTTGGAAAATAATATAATCTGAAATGGTATTACACCACTTGAAAAAAATACTTGTTCCATACAAATATTCTAAGTAATAACAATTCTTTGACACAAAAGATTAAAAAATGAGGTTATCAAAAATAAAACGAGACTTATATGTTATTTTAGAACTAAATAAATTAATACGATGTTTATGTAAATCAAGGGAAAAAAAAGCTCTACATGTTATAATTTAGATAAACCATTACGCCACCATATGAAAACCTTAAAGGACTTAAGGTATGATCCCAACAATAGATAGGCGCATAACATTGAATTCATGTGACATACTAATGATTTACACATGAAACCTATCATACATGATAAATGACCAAAGGTCTACATGTGGAAATGTTACACAACCTGTGTGTTAGATTAAATATAATTTACCATAAACAATTTACAAATGAAAATGTTGAGACATTTTACAAGAAAAAAAAAAAGACATACAATTTAGCCTAGTATTTTTTTTCCTTTTAACACTCATAACAAATTTACACAAAAAATTATAAGCAAAAATGATTCGGTCCAATTGGATGGGTTGGACCAACAAAATGGTATGCCATAAGAGATGGGTTTAACTTCTTACACCCAGCAATATTCTGATACACCCAACACTTTTGTTGAAAACCCAATATTACCCTTGTATGTTTTGCTTTACTTTCCCTTCTCATTCATTATTTGGACATACACCAGCTGAACCTTCTTCCTCCTCGTCATCTTCTTTCGTCTCTGATGTGTTTGTTGCTTCTGGTTTCTTGGTTCTAGCTT
>PYAF01002530.1:439324-517624 GCA_007407185.1 Glycine tomentella | reverse complement strand
GAACGGCGCAGCGGAGCAGAGAATGGAGAAGACGAAGCGGGAGCAGAGAATGGAGAAGACGAAGCGAAAAAGAAAGGCTGGGTGTATAAGAAAAAATTTCAAACACCTTTATGTATTATTTTAAAAGGGGCATTTTGGGAATTCTACTATTCATGGCTGGGTGTATCGGAACTTTGCCTGGTGTGAGAAGTTGGACCCATAAGAGATTCAGGCTAGGCCATACCCTTCAGGCTAGGTCAGACTAGCTCATTTGACAACTCTAAGTCATACAACTAATGAAAATAGTTATGCAGAGATTAAAAAGGCTTGGATAACAAATGTGGAACATTTTTTATATTAATGATCTCTTGATTGTGCACAAGCAAAATGCAATAGCTCCAAAATGCAATTTCTAACTTGGACCTGTGCACAGAACGCTTCCAGCCTAGAACGTTGTCACAGTGGTGGTGTGGGTATTGATTATTCTTGAAGTGTTTATATTAGGGGCTCTCTGTTATTTTATAAAGATTAGGTTTTATCCATCATACAAATTGATCCTGAAGTAGAAAACCCTCTACCACTTCAAAAATTTAACCTTATCACTTAAAATTTTACTTCACTTGGTCAAGAGATAGTGAGTGAGAAAGATTAGGATTACTTTATCTTTATTTTAAATCATTGAAATAAAGTTTAACACACATAATAGGTTCACACGAAGTTGACTAATAGTGTGTTTGGTTTGCTGCACTTTAACAACTAAACAGGACTGCATGAAATCAATTAATTGTTCAACATCATTTGTAACGTGGAAATGAATTATACTATAAACCATCACGAGCGTTTGATTTGATTCACCATCAAACATGTTCAATAAAATACTTCAGTCCATTTTCATACTAATATTGTTTTTCGTTTTATTTTAATATAAAAGGATTAATTGGAGGCCCTTTTCTTATTTAATGCGTTTAGAATCTCGCCATTAATAATCAAACTCAATTAAGTCAACTAAAAATAAAGAAGATTAATTAACTAATACATGTCTTGTTTAGGCGGCTATCATTTAACAACAATTTTTCACCTTCAATTTAGACAATTAAAATTAACGATAACTAGTCACCAATACCTTTGCTTTTACCAAGATGTGTAATTTTTAAGCTAGACTTATCACAAAGAAAATGAAACTCGGGTGTACATTGATTGCTGAAAATCTAACTTTCTATACTACAACATGGTACAAATATACATAACAGAAGTTTATGCGTAATACATAGTGTAGTTCCCGTAAGAATACATATCCATATAAAAAGGTGGTTTAACTCAGTCTAAGAGTAAAAGTGTGCTCGTTGGGCCCATTGGATCTATTTGTAAGATACTGTAGCCCAATGGGCTCCACAGAGAGCTGGGAGGAAAACCTTGCTTATAGCCTAGTTTATGAAAAATAATCACTAGATTTTGTCTTCTTAAATCTATTTAGCATTTCACATAATGTTTCCTCCATTTTGATTAATTTAATTAAAAATCATGAAAATTAATCAATACAATTTTTTTCAAGTATATTTAGAACCACAGTTAACAATAATCATTGACTTAACTATAATGTTGGAAGTATCTCACTCACTCAGTCTTAATTATATTAAGTGAACCAATTTCGAAACTAATTTCACAATTTAAATAAAGTCAGTAAAGCTTTAAAAAAAATATTAGAAAATTTGAGTGCTTGATTATAGAAATTCAGATAAACTCCTATTCTAGTCTCCTATGATGAAGGTGATTAAATTATGTAATGTCTAATTTAGTTTAATCGAATTTGACAAACAGGGGTGAGGGATGCTATGTAATTGGAAGGGAAATGGTACAAATCATTACGAATCGTCGTGGCTCTTTTCTATTGGTGAAAATACAAATAAAGAAAACTTGACTGAATGAAAATAATGCTACACCACTTTCGTGTAACTTTACACAAAGTCTAACTAATATATTCATCAATTTCCTTTGACTATTTATTATGAAATTAGACTTCGAATGGGACGGGTAAAATGGGGTTGAACTTGGACCTATATCAATAAAACTTTTATTTTTTATGTACATCTATCAACCTTTTGAACTTGGGGTGAGATTATATTAACCAACTTGATTAATTGGGTAATAATATATAAATACTCATATATCACAAATATTTATTTAACACATTTTTTTATCTCTCTCATTTTATTAAATCATATCATTTATCGTATTTATATTGTTTTTTCTTCTCTCTCAAAGTGTTAAATAACATTTGATGTCCATGTAATTTTATCTTGCCTAATTATTGATTCAAAATAAGAGTGAGAGTGGGTAAGTTGATCTATTAGGTCATTTTTCTTATTCTTTTTTATTTTATTTGATAATTCTTAGTTTCTAAATACTTTAGAGTATTTTAAATTGATTTTATTTTTTGAAAGATAAATAATGTAAAATAAAATGAAGGTGCATCCATTAATAATTTAAAGTTAAGATTGTAAAATACATTAATTTAAAATAATAATAAATATTTTATTTTCTAATTTCATGAGTATATTCATTTTAAAGGAGTTAAATCTTAGTTGATTCAATTGCGTGTGTAAATATATAGTAAATAAAAATTGTAATAGGCAAAATCATAAATGCAAATTGATTAGAACGTTCTAGGAAAGTAAATAATTGTATGCGAGTCCAAAGACTAGCTAGTTTGATATTCCAAAAATAATAATATATTAATCTATCAATCAAGTAATCAGAATTCAGAACCATGCAAGTGGTTTGAATTTTTAATTGGAACCATGCTGTCATCTTACACCAATAATAGAGATAGCGTGTCAGCATATATTGACCTATATATATATATATATATATATATATATATATATATATATATATATATATATCACTTCCAAACATTTTATACGTTCCCTTATTTAATAGAATTTACGACTTGCAAACAAATAGAAACAAATAGAGATGCTATCTTTTTAAATATTTAAATTTTAACAATTTTTGCACAACATATACGAGCATCCAAAGGTATAAACTGATTATTTATTGGTGGGTTGTTAATTCTGGTAGTGGTGGATCGAGTATAATTTGTTAAGATTCTAATGTTCAACACCAGATAGTAAAAAATTTAAGGTAATAGTAGTTCAATGGAAAATAAAATAAAATAAAATAAGTGAAGAAAATTATTTTCTCTAAAATTAATAGCGGATAGATTGGATTATCATCAAATCATGTGTCTATTGTCATAACCATATATATAAATATTTTGAGAATATATCTTCTTAAAAATCAATGGTTAATCAGGACTCATGGACAATTTTGCTAGAATAAACAATAATAAAATCATTCTTTTAATACATGATGCAAAAAAAAAGTAGTGACATCGATCCACAATAACCACAACAAATTCTTGAAATAGTATAATCTAATTTGAATAAGGCGAAAGATAATAGACAAATAATTGAGGGAAATCTAATTCTTAGACAAAATAGGACATGGTTAGAGGGAGTTTCATTTTCTTGACTTGTGTTTCCTCATGTTAGGGTTATGGATGTTTATAAATCGATACAATTCAATATGAATCCAAAAAATTAATTAAAAAACCAAAAATCAAATAAATTGAAAACTAAATGGATCAAAAATTTAAAAATCATTTTTTTATTAGATTGAATTGGATTTTAAATTTGATTTTACATACCGATTCAAACCGAATTTATACATTATATTTTTATTCATAAATTTATAATATCACTTATTTTTATTTTCATTTCTTATAGATTTTTAAAATTATCATATAACTTATATCTACTTATAAAAATATATTTGATTAAAGATATTTTTATTATTTATTTAAGTTAAGATGCATAAATATTTTATTATTAGTTATGTAATGATATATAAATAAAATATTTGATATTTTAAATTATTTTTTATTATATATCCTATCTTTTATTTAGTACGTTCTAAAAAAAAGTTAAAAGTATGATTAAAACTAAAAACTGATCCAATTTAAATCACTTTAATAATTTAAACTAAACGAATTAGATTACTCCATGTAGCTCGCGGTTAAATGTGTTGGTTCACACACTAATAATAAAAAGTAAAAAATTGAAAATAAAATTAATTAAATAATTAACAAAAAATGAAAAAAAAAAAAAAAAAAGCCTCCAAACTAAACCAGTTAAACTCACAAGTTGCACAGATTGAATTGAAAAAGGTCCACATATTTCATAGCCCGTTTGTGTAGGTTACAAGTTGAATGAATCATCCATGAGTTGCAACCAGTACTCATCTTTACATGTTTGTATGTGGCTTGAACCCTGCACCCATACAAAGTAGTAATGAGTAAATCAGGATGAACATTTTTAGATATGACAACAAACTTAATATATAGTTATATACATATTATAATTATTTATAATACTATTATATCAGTTCATATAGTTTAAACCAGTGTTTCATCAGTCCGATCAATAATTCATTAACTTAATATATATATATATATATATAATATTTCTTCAAGACTTCTGTTCTGTTCTATTCAATGAGAACAGAAATGTCCAACAGTGAAGTTGGAATGATTGATGTGGGATCAAACTCTCTCTCTCAAGAAGCTAACGAGAATGAAACAACTTGAGGAAGAAGATCACAGCGGACACGATGAAGCAATTGGGGTGCTGTGTGTGCCGTGTGAATGAAAAGAGAGAGTCAAAGGGTGTGTGTACCTTTCACCATGGGAAGTATTGCATTTATAGGGAGCTAACCTGGACCTTGAAGATGATCTTTTCCAGGCCCATTGCCTTATCTTGAGATATCTGCTGCAATCTTTCCGTTTTTACTCGGTCATAATATTTCTGTTGATATTCTGGATATTTAAACTGATATGCTGAATATTTGATTTATTTAAGGAAGGATTTGATACTCTTTTATTCGTAACAGATGCCCCTCAGTCCGGTCATCAAGTATTCTTGGTGGCCGGGATGTATAATGGGACCGACCAAACTTTGAGCCGATCTCATACGAGTGACGCTGACCTCATGCAGGGCCGACCTCGTATGAATGATGCCGACCTCATGTCGGACCGACCTTGTATGAATGATGCCGACCTCGTATCGGACCGACCTTGTATGAATGATGCCGACCTCGCACAGGGCCGTCCTCCCATGAATGATGCCGACCTCGTGTAGGGCCGGCCTAATATGAATGATGCTGACCTCGTATTGGGTCGACCTTCTGTGAATGATGCTGACCTCGTGTAGGGCCGACCTAATATGAATGATGCCGACCTCGTATTGGGCCGACCTTCTATGAATGATGCTGACCTCGTATTGGGCCGACCTTATATGTGGGGGTCCGAACCGAGGTAATTGATATCCGAGGTAAGGTTCGCTTTTGCCCCTTGCCGAGGTTCCGAGTCTAAGGTTTGCTTTTGCCCCTTTCTCATTGTATTTTATTCTGGTGCTTTATTTGCTCTTTGCTTCTGCATCTTTTGCACTCTCTTTATCGTGGCTCCAATTGTCGAGCGTCTATTTGGCCGGGACCATTGGTCGAGCTTTAGACATATTTGGCCGGGACCACTGGTCGGGCTCTAAACATATTTGGCCGGGACCATTGGTCGGGCTCTAAACATATTTGGCCGGGACCATTGGTCGGGCTCTAAACATATTTGGCCGGGACCATTGGTCGGGCTCTAACATAGTTGGCCGGGACCATTGGTCGGGTCGGTGGATGGCTTCTATTGGTCCTCTTGCAGCGCGTTCTGATATCGTAGTCGTGGCAGCACGGAATGCCCCTTGCTGAGGACGTGATCTTCGCTCCTGGTCGGAATGGTACGTCGGTTCGCTATTGTTGGTCTCGGCAGCTCGGGTCGGTGTTTCGGGCCTTTGTCTTCTTGCATTATGCTCCTGGTGGTCGGTATTTTGCCGACGTTCTTCCTCTCTTCTCTTGTTACTGCGTTCTTCCAACTGGACAATTAGCAGCTGGATATCTTCTTGGCGCTGGAGTTCGTAACGCTTCTCCAGATTCTCCATTCGAACCAACAAGGACTGGAGAGCGTTCTGGATGAAACGCTGAGAGGTTTCTGGATCTTCTTGCGCGGCTGGCGGTGTGCTGGTCGGCACATGTGCAGCTGATCCCGTACGGGATGAGTTTGTGTGTGATAATGCATCTTCTACCACCACATTCTCTGGATTCGGATTCCTGGGTGGTTCTTCACGCCAAACGATCCGATGCCTTTTGGTATTAGCCATTGAGAGTTGGTGGGATTCGAAATTTATCGTTCCCACAGACGGCGCCAATGTTCCGTTCCGGAAGAACGGAAGTGCTTCCAACAGAGAATTGTTGGAGTTCTTGCTATGGGATCAAACTCTCTCTCTCCTGAAGATGTCTATGGTAGAAGAACACCTCAGGGAAGAAGATCACACTTGCAGGGAGAAACACCACAATCTTGACGTGGGGTGTGTGCAAAGTGTGTATTGAAAAGAGAGAGTCAGAAAAGTGTGTGTACCTTTCATCATGGGAAGTATTGCATTTATAGGGAGCTAACCTGGACCTTGAAGATGATCTTTTCCAGGCTCATTGCCTTATCTTGAGATATCTGCTGCAATCTTTCCGTTTTTACTCGGTCATAATATTTCTGTTGATATTCTGAATATTTAAACTGATATGCTGAATATTTGATTTATTTAAGGAAGGATCTGATACTCTTTTATCCGTAACAACTTCTTAAATTAAAAAAAAAGGTTAATCAAAGTTAATTATCAATATAAAATTTCTGCACTATATCATTCAATTATTTATCAACGTATAAAGAAGTTTGGCATGCGCTATAGCATCAATAACATGCAAACTGTCAAAATAAAAATGCAAAGCGGCCATAATATGTAATTAAATAATAATATCAAAACTTTAAGGATATTGTTAACTAAATAATTTAAAAATATTAAAAATCACAATTCAAACTTTTCACTATTGGTGCAACAAGTTTTAGAAAGAAGAGGATGAAAAACTTTATCATTTTTTTTTCTCCGTTTGGATAGTCTATAATGGGACAACTTCAAGTAAAATCTATCCCAGAAAATAATTCATCCCAAATATGGAGAAAAAACGGGGAGAAACAACTTTTTACATATACATTTACCAAATTATTATTATCTAATAGTACTTTTATTTTCTTTTTTAATAAAGACATTTATGGAATTTCATATACTTGCTTATTTTGTTTTCTTTCTTTCTTTGACCAAACATACCATTTATGTTTTATATTCATCCCCCAACTTTATTCTAAAAAAACGAACAAATGAAGCTTGAAGTCCCCAGAGAGAATAATTAAAGGTCATGCGCAGTAGAGTCGGCAAAAACGGAAGGTGCTATTATGATCACATTCACACTCACACCATATAGCATAGATAAGGTCCAAACCAACACTAGGAAATGACAAGTTGTGATGTGAAGGGAAAGTTTGAGTTATTTCCATTTTCACATTCAAATGACACGTGATCAGATCATAGTTACGTATCAGGGAGGCCCATAATTACCATCTTCCACACGAAAGTGATGTTTAGACCTAATCACCATTATAATAACAATTTTGTCCAAATAATGATACCCTTATATAACCTTATTATAATAAACTTTATTTTAATATACTACAAACAATCTTTTTTAATAAGGAAGGCCACCACACACATAGATCAATTAATGTGTAATTGTTCTAATTTAATAAGTCATCTTAGTTTTAGTTGTGAACATATAATTACACTAAATATGAAAAAAAATTTATCATTCATGATGATTTTATTATATTAGAACTTTAGAGAAAATATTATTTATGACAATTTTTCTTTAAATATTTAATTTAATTATGTTTTTAGGACTTTAACCTGAGATTTCTCTTTTGGAAAATAATACTTTTAATTAAAATAGATTAATAATCAATTTCATCTTTAAAATTGTAATATTATAATAAATTAATCCTAAAACATGAAAAGTAAATTCTAAACGTATAAAAAGTACGATAAATTAATTTTATAATTAAATATTTAAATCATTTTATTTTTAAATCTTAATGTTCAAGAGCTAATTTGAAAATAAATTATATTTTTTGAAAATTAATTTAATATAAAGTTACAAAATTTAGAAACTGACTTATCATTTATTTGTTAGACTAATTTATCACTTTTTACACATTTAAAAATGACTAAATTTAAATTTTTGATATTTTCGTCCTAATTTATCGATATCTCACACTCTTACTAAAGGAATTTAGCTATCTAGGCTGATTAAAATCACAATCTATTATTAGTTATATATTTATTTATTTATAACGATTTATGACATTGGTTCTGTGTTGTGAACGCATAGAGCCACAAAGTGATGTGGAGTGACGCCACCGTCAACGCAAGCAAACCCAAGCTGGGGACGCTGACGCCATCTCCAACGTCATCCAAACCACTTCATCTCTCTATCGACACACAACACAACACAACGCAACACAAAAACAGAACCCTTTCTTTCTTTCAAGCACCTACGCGAACAGTGTCTTATTTTCTCTCTCTTCTTTGTTTGTTTGACAGCGAAAGGCGAAACTTCGGGGATGGTGTGTCCTTGACCTTCACAGACGCGTGACGTTATCATTGTCTCTTTCATCTCTGCTTCTTTCTATCTTTCTCTGCTACGCTATTGCTGCTAACACCCCTTCCGAAACTTCCTTGTATTTGATGCTTTGACTTCTTACTAAATTCTCTCTCACGTTGATTGATTCTCTTTCTCTCCCTCTGGGTGCCGGTGGGTGTAGCTCAGCTGGCAAACAGGGAGTGATACCAGGGGTAAGACCCGGGTTCGACACCTCGCAAGAGGCAACGGAACTCCATTTCTTGTTTGCTAGACTGTGATTATAGTCCAATTTACATCCTCACATTGGTGTCCGGCCGCTGGTGTTGTGGGGGCCGTTGGGGTATGCGGCTTATCATACCTTTTTCTCTCCCTCTGGGTTCTCTGGCATCAAAGTTCGTACCTTTTGTGATTTGGATGGATCTGATGCCAGTTTGGTTTTCTGGGGTGGCTGTGTTCCTTAACCCACTTTCCTCCTTTTTAGGATCCTCGTCTAATTGATTTTTTTTTCTTCCTTTTTTGCTCTAGTTATTTTCTGATTTTGGTTCTTAGTTTGCTTATGCTGTTTTGGTGGCTTTGGAAGTTTGAACAAGGGGGTTCTTATATCCTTTTGCACTTTCCGTGTGCTGAAATTTTGCAGACATATCAAATATTTGCTTCTTTTTTTTTTTTCCATATGAGCATAGCTCTTGAAATAGAGAAAGTCTCTTTAGCTTATTTTTTTTATGTTAAGGAATCTTGTGAGGGGTTGGATCAGATGTTGTGAGTTTTGCTCCATGAAATTTGTAGTTAACACATATACATATCAGTGTTTATCGTATACACGGTGTCTATAGTTTCATTTTTTTTATAGGTTTCTTTGGGTTTCGGTCTGTGCTGGGAAATTCATGGTTTTGTTTAGTAACATATCATATTCCATCCATCTGTTGGTAGTTTAAATGGTTTTGGGACTCTCTTTGTGGGAATTTTGAAGTGTGAAGTTTTTTTTTATATCAGAAGATATGTTCTAGGTTCACTTTGGCTCTCAAGTTGTTGATAAAATGGCTTATTCAGCCGAACCCTCATCATCTTTGAGCTTTACCTCATCTTCCCATCTATCAAATGGGTCGGTTAGTCACAACATATGCTCTTCTTATGGCTCTGATCCTGGACCTAACCTTGAGGCTATCAGTTTGAGTAAGCTTAGCTCCAATTTGGAGCAGCTTTTGATTGAACCTGATTGTGATTATAGTGATGCTGACATCGTTGTGGAGGGAATTCCGGTTGGTGTTCATCGATGTATTCTGGCCTCTAGGAGTAAGTTTTTCCATGAATTATTCAAGAGAGACAAGGGGTCATCAGAAAAAGAAGGGAAATTGAAGTATAACATGAGTGATTTGTTGCCTTATGGCAACGTTGGATATGAAGCCTTTCTCATATTCCTTGGCTACGTATATACTGGTAAACTCAAGCCCTCTCCAATGCAGGTGTCTACTTGTGTTGACAATGTGTGTGCCCATGATGCTTGTAGACCTGCCATTAACTTTGCTGTGGAGTTGATGTATGCCTCTTCCATTTTTCAAATACCAGAGTTGGTATCACTTTTCCAGGTAAACATTCTATGTATGATGACACTAGATTGCCACAACATGTTTCATTTAACTAAATGATCAGCCATTGTACTAATCTTCTGCTAAAAATTTGATTACATCAAACTTCCCAGTACGTACTTGATACTACATACAAGCCTGCATATACCTTAGCAAGTGCTAGTGCTTCCCATGTAAATGCTTTCCTTTTCTCGAAGATAATCATTACACTTGAGTTTGAGCTAACTTTTACATTTGTGGATCCCAAGGAGTATGAAATTGAACTCTATAATATATGTTGCTTTGTGTAGTCACATGTCTTGCTCCTAGCATCTTGTGCCTTGGGATTAAGCATTACACTCAGCTCCACAGTATCTTTTAAATTAAAGAGTACATGAGCTTCACTTGTTGTGCTAATGCTTGGGAAGTTACTTGCAAATATTGTGGCTGATCAGGCTTAAGGATCAAGGTACTAATTAATTCTTTAAATTTTGCAGAGACGTCTGCTTAACTTCATAGGGAAGGCTCTTGTGGAAGATGTCATCCCAATCCTCACTGTTGCTTTCCATTGTCAATCGAGTCAACTTGTCAATCAATGCATTGATAGGGTGGCCAGATCAGACCTTGACCAGATTTCAATTGACCAAGAGCTTCCAAATGAACTCTCACAAAAAGTTAAATTGCTCCGCCGCAACCCTCAGCGAGATGTTGAAAACGATGCTTCTATAGTGGATGCTTTGTCTCTAAAAAGAATCACTAGAATACACAAGGCATTGGATTCAGATGATGTTGAGCTTGTTAAACTTCTTTTAAATGAATCAGACATTACTTTAGATGAAGCCAATGCTCTCCATTATGCTGCAGCCTACTGTGACGCCAAGGTTGTTTCTGAGGTACTTGCTTTGGGACTCGCTAATGTCAATCTTCGAAATTCTAGGGGGTACACAGTGCTTCACATTGCTGCCATGCGTAAAGAGCCTTCCATTATAGTATCCCTACTTACGAAAGGGGCTTGTGCATCAGATTTGACTTTTGATGGTCAGAGTGCTGTTAGTATTTGTAGGAGGCTGACAAGGCCAAAGGATTATCATGCTAAAACAGAGCAGGGGAAAGAAACAAACAAAGATCGGATATGCATCGATGTTCTTGAAAGAGAAATGCGGAGGAATCCATTGGCTGGGGATGCCTGTATGTCTTCCCATACCATGGCTGATGATCTCCACATGAAACTACTATACCTTGAGAACAGAGGTATGGTGTCATGGATGATACTCATTTACTTGCTTGTGTTCTATAAATTGCCATCATGGTTCCAGCATCTAGGTTTTAAAATGCTTTGTATTTTTGTGCCTGGGAGTGGAAATTTCCAAAATTTGTGTCACTTTGTACAAGAAATTGTAAAGATACTGTTGCTCATAGTTACATTCTTCTTCTATATCGCACAAATTGCTTTGAATAGGTAAATCAATCATTTGTCTTTGTGGATCCGACATTAATCCTCTCATACCCAATCTCTCTCTCTCTCTCTCTTTATATATATATATATATATATATATATATATTTCCACTCTTGTGTCATCATGCTTTTGCTCAAAGTTCCTTTCCCTTTTGAGGGATTTTTTTTTTTTTTTTGTGCAAAACACCAAAAGGATCATGCTGTGAATTTTTGGGGTTTGTCCTTGACTCCTTGTGTGATTGGACTTCAGGATTGACCAGTTGACCTACCAGCTTTATTGTTTTTTGCTGTTTACTTTTGTGTTACAAACTCTAAGTAATGTAGGACATGTAGACTTTAGACAATTCAATGAAATGTTGGCTGACTTTAAGTAATGTAATTTGAGTTGGAATGCAGAAATGGAAAGATTTTCAGGTTACTTATAATATCCAAATCAAGGGTTTAGGGTTCTAATGTTTCTTTTGTTTTGGATTTTGAAATAAGGAGTTCTTTTTAATTATTTGGCAAATGAATTAAGACTGGAAACAAAGGCCTATTATCTGTTAAAGCATTTATTATAAACTCAAGATTTTAGTGTTTTATGTTTTGTTAATCCAAAAAAAAAAGTAGCATGCAATGCACCATGACTTGAGATTAGACAGTTACCATGGAAAAAGAAGTGGTCAAATCAAAACATTGGACATGTAGAAGAAATGCATGTATTAGATGAGTATTGTGGCCTCGAATAGGCTATGTGGACTAGATTAATGGAAAAAAAAATCAATTGGCGAACCGTAATCTGTGTTGTATCTTATACCAATTAATTGTGGTTTACATAGCTGGGGCTGAGTGTCTTAATCTATTGATGTGGATATTTTCTTTTTTCCAGTTATAAGACATGCCGTAATAAAATAAAAAGTTTTGATAAGTTTTACAGGCAGAAGCATCGAGACCACCTTCTTATGGCTGAAAGGTTGGGGAGCCAATGTTTATCAAAATCTTTTCAGTTTGAAGCCTGTCTTATTTGATGTTGATTATTTAACTCTCCTAAGAGATCTGATGTGCAGCTCCTTTGAGAACGTTGTTTAACTGGTTTACTGTATTTATTAGATATTTTATGCTCAAACCATTGAAAAGTATATATTGCTCTCTACTGCAGTGGCATTTGCAAGACTTTTCTTCCCTTCAGAAGCCAAACTAGCCATGGACATTGCGCATGCTGAGACAACATCTGAGTTTGCTGGTCTTTCTGCATCAAACTCAAAAGGTTCGAATGGAAACTTAAGGGAGGTTGATCTCAATGAAACTCCTATAGTTCAAAATAAAAGACTTTTTTCTAGAATGGAAGCCCTTATGAAAACAGGTAATTGCAGACTTTGTTTTATTTTCCTATAACCATTTATTTTGATGATGCTTTTAACATGTCTGTTTCTCATTCAAATAGGTAGCCAGTTGGGTAGTGAGGTCAATTTTGTTTCATGCATGCTCTATTTCTTGTTTGTGTACAAGCTTTGTAAGCTTCATTCATGTATCTGAATATTCATAGAGTTTGCTAAAAAAATTGTTCATATTTGATAATATATTTTTATGATTTAAAAAACCTAATGGCTTATATTTGGGTATTTTAATCAAGTGCAGATTTTTGGATATTTATTTGGATATGAACTAGGGTACACGTTAAAATTGGTTTTTGGGTTCAGGGGATGTAAAATTCCTATCAAACTCAGCCCACTGACATCTACAGTACTCTGACTAATTTCAACTTGTCTATATGGTGATGGACTAGAAATTCTTTAAATTAGTAAATTAATTTGGCTTCAATTTTTATCTGAATACTCTTTTTGATATACAATGAGAGTAATGAAGTTTGAACCTAGGATTTCATGCATACTACCCAAATCCCCTATACCACTAAGCTGACTCTAGTGGGTTAATCTATAAAAAACCTGGTATCATGGAAAGTTGCTTCTCACTGTCTTTGTAACATGCAAGCTTGTTACACACTAATTAATGCATGTAGCCTTTTGGGACAATTATGCTTGTTAATGAAAGAGGGAAGGGCTAAGTATATTGTTTTATCTGATAGTAAACCCTTGAGAATTGAATTTTTTCTAAAATTAAATTTGGTTTCTCCATCAGTCCATTGTACACATTACTGCATGGTTGTCTATAAAGGTTACAAAATCTACTATTTATTCTTTGGCTGAGTTTTTAATTGTTTAACTTATTTCTTAATTTAGCATATCGGTAAAGTTGTGTCTTGATGACCAGTTGGCTATGAATTCGAATCCCGAAATAGTCTCTTTGCATATGCAAGGATAAGGCTACGCATAGTGACCCTTTCCCATAACTTCGCATAGTGAGGAGGCTTCAGACATTGGAGTACGCTAATTTTGTCCCTTAGTATGGGACCTTATCATCACTTTTTAACCTTGCATTCCTCCCCTTTAAAAATCTGTTCTTGATGAGGACTAAATTATGTGCAAAGGCTATATAACTCGGGAAACTACTGAAGAGTAGATTACTTTGCTTGAATCTGGGTTTATGGAAACTGGTTTTAGGGACAAGTTTAAAGAACTAAACAAGCATACACTAACTCGGATCCAGATATGCTACAAGTCTACATTTCCACACATTTACTCAACCAGTAAACCGAAACTGTTGGATCAAGATACAACGGTGCATTTTCTGACTGCACCAACTCTGGTTGCCTCTGGCTTGCATATTCATGTTTCTAAAGATGCAAAATCTTTATTTGTTGTTTCTGTTTCTCTTGTAAATCTCGAGCTATTTTCCTAATGTTTCTCAGTACAGTTTTGAATTCTGGCACCAACTATGTTCTATGTTGTGGTTGTGGCAGTGGAGATGGGGCGGCGCTACTTCCCGCATTGCTCGGAAGTGTTGGATAAATTCATGGAGGATGACCTGCCTGACTTGTTTTACCTTGAAAAGGGTACTCATGAAGAACAGAGAATCAAAAGGACACGTTTCATGGAGCTTAAAGATGACGTCCACAAGGCTTTCAACAAGGACAAGGCCGAGTTTAGCCGCTCTGGGATTTCATCTTCATCATCCTCATCATCCCTCAGAGATTCTGTTGTAAATTACAAGGCTAGGAAAGTGTAATAATAAAAGCATACATAGCGTTTTTTTTATTTTGACATACATATTATATATAGTGCAAATTTCAAAGGTGAAGCCTACCAACTCATCTGTAAAATTGTGAAAGCAGGAAAGTTGATGTTACACTACCTTTTGTAATCAACCTGCGCATGTATTTTGAAAATATTTTCATATGCTTTTTGGTGGAGAAATTTACGGCAATTTTTTTTGAAGATAAATATATAGGATCTACCTTTAATCTCCAAATTGTATTGTTATTATTTCTTAGATTAAAATAAATTTTGGTCTGTTATTTTTTTTTTTCCAGTTTAGTATTTTAAGTTTAATTTTTTTATTAGTTTAATGAATAGAATTATACCTATATTTACTATATTTAAATTGGATAAACTTAGAACAATGATTTTTTGATTTCTTTTTAATACTTTTTTATATTTAGGACTCCCAATAAATTGGTCGTTATTTACGTTTGTTAATGTAAAAGATTTTATATTTTCAATTAGATTTGGTGACTTTTAAAATATTATTATCAATGTCAATAAATTTATTATATATTGTCTTGCGAGAAAAAAAAATATGATATTAAATTTTTTAATTTTTTGGTTACAAGTTGAATTCACTTTTTATGTTATTGTCATCATGTTTATAGTTTTTTTATTCAAATATCAATTCTTTAATTTTTATGTATGTGAATTTAATGAAATTTTTTTACGTCTTGAGTGAATAAAAAAAATTCAAAATCATCTCCCAAAAAGTCAAAAACAATTATTGATTCAAAATGATAATTTTGATTTACTTCAAAATCATATATAAGTGACTAAATAAATTGATTTTTTGAAAAGATAAGATCAAACTAAATATAATTAAAAAAGACTGAAAGTATATTTTAGTCCTATAAAATTTTTGTTAGAATAAAAGAAAAATAATGATATATTATACTTATTAAGTAGCAAAAAACAAACTGTTTTTTAAGAGAATGTTACCAAAGTAACCTCCTAGTCTTTTTTATTTTAACAGAGATCACATGTATCCTCAGCAAAGTTTTTTTTTTTTTTAATATTTAACAAAGTTTTATTTAGATTCAAATTCGAAGCACTGGTTGAATTGGAACAGCTATCTATTAGTTGATTCTTGCTTTTAATAATTCTCTTACTCTACTTCTCAATCACTACCACTATCATTTTCAATAAAAGAAATATTTATTAATTTTTAATCAATACTTTTAGAGCACTTTTAACAAGATAAAAACACAAAAACAAAAGAGAAGCTAAACAACGAAGCATCATAAGTGAGCATTAACTAAAGCTACTATCTGCATGAAAAACCAGCAGAGCTGCACAAGCCATGCTTCATAGTAGTTTATAAAAACAATTCCTGTTTTAAAATCAAATATACGAAGTTTCATACAAGCACTGCGTTGTCAATGAAATAAATAATAATTTTAATTTTTTTTTGGTAGCAATAAAACAAAATACTTTTTTTATATTGCAATCACTTATTGACACAAAAGTACTTTCTGTATGCTCTAAATAAATTATGCAATTAGCAAGTGTCTGTTTAGAAAAACAAAAAGAAGTGAGGTTAAACAAAAAGTATCAGAAGTCAGTACTAACTAATTAAAGCCACTATCTGTGGGAAAATACCTGTAGAACATCACAAGCCATAGACATCTCTCATACCAGAACATAAAATAAGAGCTATATAATTAAAATCAAATATACAAAGTTTAATAAAAGGTAGCTTTTTGTAAATGAAAACCTAATGAATTAAAACTAAAAAAATGTTTTTGGAGACTATCTAATTGTAATTGTTCATTGATACAAAAGTACTTATCTGTATGCTCTAATTAAATTATGCAATTTGCAAGTGAGGCGCAATTTCACTGAGCCGAGTAGCTAGGCTGGTCCAAATGCTGTTTGCCTTTACAGAACAGAACCTTATAGTTTAAAATATAGCCTACAAGATTCACCATTCATGGTTCATCAAATCCACCTCTTTCTTTGTTTTCATTGCTGTGCCTCTATTCTGCTATAGTTTAAAATACATTTGTTTTGAGTTCCAAGAATATCCAACCCGAGAGGTCTAAACATAAACTCTCACAACATAAGAAAAAACCTCTCTGCATACATCTGTCACAAACATATCCTTATTCTTTATTTTCCATTTTATAGAAAAGTATTTGCATCATGTATAAATCTTTTAGAAAAAGCCATTATGGAAAAGGAACAAAAAAGAAGCTGATGAAAATTTATTTAGGTTTAAGACATGTTTGGATAAACTGTTCTATAAGTACTTATAGGAGAAAAACATAAGAAAGAAAAATAGAATAAGTTTATCAAAAGTTTAAATTAACTCATGCATAAGTTAATTTGTAGAAGCTCTCTCATATCACTTGTCAAAATGTGATTTTTAAGAGTGTGACATGATAGATGGGTTCTAGGCCAAAGATTGAACGGTCAATTTGGCAATGTACCTGAAGGAGTGGACCCAGACATACTAGTTGCAAGCCTAATAAATCATGAAGATAAATGTTGGGTCCAACAAGCTATAACTCATAGGATGTAGCACAAAATGTTCTTCAATTATTTATAATGACGTGAGCCATTTGGTTCTAGCCTCTGCTACAAAGAAAAATACTCAGTTCCTACAGCCAAGCATAGCAGAAGTATTGAGCCTCCATTGGAGTATACAGGTTGTGGGACACCTGTGTTTTACACCTGTGGTCTTTGACTTTGAGAGTGGCTGTTTAAGGTGTTCCAAGCATGGGAAACTCCAAATGAGATGGAAAGAACTTACTTATGGGCGCTAACTCTTAGTCCAAGATTGAAAAATAAGGCAGCAGACATGTTAGCCAAGTTAGCTTTTTTATATCAAGAAATGTACAGGGTGGAGGACTTTTCCCACCAAGTAGTTCCCCTAACAGGGATGTACCTCATTCAGCAGTTATTGAGTAATAAAATCATCCAACTATAAAGGTTAACTTTGCTGCAACATTTGTTACGTAAGGAAAGAAAATAAATGGTTAGCAAAGAAAAAGAAAATTCAGATTTCATGAGGGAAGAGATTTAGAAAATGAATTAGTGGTTGGTCAGGATAATTATTAGTAGACAACACATTGACCCACAAAATAGAAAATAGGGTAGGGCTGATCCATAAAAGCCATCGCCCTAGCCACCTGAAATAATTATTAACAGTTAGTAGACAACTTATTGACAACTCTACTTATTAGTAGGCAACTTTTCTACATTTTAAGCTCACACAAAACTTGTCCTTGTTAATCTTCTTCCTTGTTGCCTCTTACAATCCTTCTTGCATTACGAACTTGCAGAGTTACAATATGGCTGAGTTTGTCCTTGAAACTATGCTTGGGAATTTGACTCCCTTGTTCAAAAGGAGTTGGTACTATTTAAAGGTTTTGATCAAGACTTGGAAAGGCTTTCCAGCTTGTTCACTACAAGCAAGACTAAGCTTGAAGATGCTGAGGAGAAACAATTCATAAACAGAGCTATTAAAGGTTGGCTGGGAAAGCTAAAAGATGCAGCTCACGTCCTGGATGACATCATTGATGAGTGTGCCTATGAAGGATTGGGGTTGGAGAACCAAGGGGTCATGTGTGGTCCATCCGACAAGGTACAATGCTCTTGCTTATCCTCTTTTCATCCAAGCGTGTTGTTTTCCGTTACAAAATTGCTAAGAAAATGAAAAGGATAAATGAGAGATTAGTGCACATCGCTGAAGAAAGGACCAAGTTTCATTTGACTAAGTGGAGTTACTGAGTGGCGCCAAACTGCCTATTCTATCATTGAATCACAAGTATATGGAAGAGAAGAAGAAAAAGATAAAATTGTAGACTTTTTGATTGGTGATGCTTCTCATTTTGAGGATTTATCTGTCTATCCGTTATCTGGTCTTGGTGGCCTTTGAAAAACGACACTTGCTCAATTAATCTTCAATCATGAGAATGTTGTCAACCACTTTTAGTTAAGAATTTGGGTATGTGTTTTAGAAGATTTCAGTTTGAAGAGAATGACATCGAAGCAGCATTTGGGCGTGCTTGTGAGGATTTGGATCTAGAGTCACAACAAAGAAGACTTCAAGATGTACTTCAAAGAAAAAGATATTTGCTTGTATTGGATGATGTGTGGGATGATAAGCAAGAGAATTGACAGAGGTTGAAATCTGTACAGGCTTGTGGCGCAAAGGGTACTTTCATTCTAGTCACTACTCATCTTTCAAAGGTTGCTGCAATCATGGAAACAATTCCTCCTCATGAATTATCGGTGCTACCCGGCAATTATTGTTGGGAATTGTTTAAAGACAAGGCCTTTGAAACAAATGAGCTAGAATGGGTAGACCTTGAAGACATAGGGAAGGAGATAATAAAAAAGAGTCTGGGAGTGCCTCTTCCTGCAAAAGCACTAGGAGGTATTTTATGCTTCAAAAGAAAGAAAAATTAGTGGCTCAATGTAAAAAAGAGCAACCTTTTGGAGTTATCACACAATGAAAACTCCATAATTCCGTCCTGAGATTAAGTAACTTGAATTTACCAATTGAGCACAATGTTTTGTTTACAAGAATTGGGACCACTGAAGCTTAAAGGGGATCTTGACATCAAGCATCTGGGGAAAGTAAAAAGTGTAATAGATGCCAAAGAAGCCAATATGTCAATTAAGCAACTGAACACATTGTGGTTGTCATGGGATAGAAATGAGAAGTCTGAATAGCAAGAAAATGTTGAGGAGATTCTTGAAGTGCTTCATCTTCATCCTGATACCCAACAACTTTGGATATTAAAAGTAGAAGGTTATAAAGGTGTCCATTTCTCACAATGGGTGTCTAGTCCTTCTCTCAAATATTTAACCTTTTTAAACCTGAAAGATTGCAAAAACTGTTTACAACTTCCACCGTTAGGGACATTACCTTCTCTAAAGAGTCTAAGTATACTTTACATGATTAATGCAGAATACCTCTACGAGGAGTCCTATGATGGGGAAGTAGTTTTTAGTGCTCTAGAAAAGCTGATACTCCGTTGGCTGCCAAACTTAAAAAGGTTATCAAGGGAGTATGGCGAAAACATGTTCCCATGCCTTTTGAAATTTTCGGGAGAGGAAGTATTTCTGAAAGGATTGAATTCTCTCTCGGTATTCAATTGTGGTAAGTTCAATGTGTCGGCAGGTTTTCAATATGTTTCGAACTTGTGGATTTCCAATTGCAGCGAGGTGGAAGATTGGCATGCTTTACAAGATATGAATTGTGTTTGGACGAGGAATTAAAATGAGAAAAATAATTATGTAGAAGATTTAAAATTCTCCCCCTGAATACATTTAGAAGAAATTTAAAATTTTGGTATTTTAAAAAATTTATTTTTACCTATAAACATTGAATTTTAAATTCTTTCAAAAATCAAGAAATTTTAAAATTATCCGCAGTGTTTATCATTGTGTTTTTTTTAATAGCCACCACACCACACCACAATTGGTTCTGACGAAGTTCCTTCTTGATGGTGCATTTGCGGCAAGAACAACACCAACACCAACACCAACACCGTCGCCAGTAACGGATCCTCTATGGCAAAGCTCAGGCGATAACGCAACTAGCAAATGCAAAGGGAGAAAGAGATCTAGCTTTGTTCGTTACAGTGATCGATCGTGGCGTTGGAAGATCAAGTACTATGTTATTTGACATCAAGAAATCTGCATAACACCGCCGCAGCGCATGACAGTGACAACCACCGCGAGTCCCGTTGCTACAACTCTACAAGCGGTTGTCTTGCAGCACTCCACCGCTTGGTCCAACCTACGTTTCCAAGCATGTTTTTGTATTTCTGAAATTAATTGGTCTCAAATATGCGAACAAGCCTCTGTTTTGAGTCCTTGCTTTTTTATTCAATTTTGTGAATAGTCTTCTGATTGTTCTAAATTGATCTTTATAGAGATGGAGAATTTTTCTCAAGTGATTATTGATAATTTTAAATTATTTAATTTAAAAAAAGAATTCAAAATATAAAAATTTTAAATTATTTTATCCAAACAAAGAAATTTGAAATTCAAATAATTTAAATTGGTTATCCAATCAAAAAATTTTAAAAATTCAAGAATTTTAATTAATGTATTTAATTTTTCTGAAATTTTAAAATACTCTATCCAATTAGACTAAGATGTTAAGATTAAAGAATCTTCCCAAGCTAGAATCCTTGCCTGATTGCTTTGGAAACCTTCCCTTACTTTGCATTTGAGTATTTTTTACTCTTCAAAGTTGATGTGTCTTCCAATGAGCCTAAGACTTACCATTTTGCAACAGTTGACTATTTTTGGTTGCCACCCTGAATTAGAGAAGCCACGTGAGAAAGAAACGAGAGGACTGGCAAAACATAGCTCACATTCCTCATATTTCAGTGGGCACTATACATTATGATAATATTTCCAGTTGAGGTATATTGTGGATCTTATTCCTTCCTAAATATATTTTCCCAAAAGTTTAGGATTTTATGCATACAAATACTGTTAAATAATTTTTAGGATTTCTCCTCCTTTTCATTCCTTGTATTGGATTTCTTTATTTTTTTTGTTGCCTCCTGAGTCCTAAACCCTCTAAATATTACTCTGCACCCGATTTGTATTTTTATTATTATTAAAATCTCAATATGACCCTTATGTATATGTTCTTAGATTTGCTCATCTTTAAGGATTACCAAATCTGGAATGCAATTTCATTGCGCATGCTGAGACAACATTTGAGTTTGCTTGTCGTTCTGCATCACACTCAAAAGGTTCAAATGAAAACTTAAGGGAGGTTGATCATCTCAATGGGACTCCCATATATAGTGCAATATAAAAGACTTCTTTCTAGAATGGAAGCCCTTATGAAAACAGGTAATTGCAGTCTCTAGATTATAGTTCAATTTTAATTTCCAATATCCCTTTCTTGTAATGATTCTCTTAACATGTCTGTTTATCATTCAAATTTGTAGCCGGTGGGATAGTGAGATTAATTTTGTTTCATGCATGCTCTATTTCTTTTTTATATACAGGTTTTGTAAGCTTTCATTCGACTTTCTGAATACTAGCTCATAGATTTTATTAAAAAAATTGTTCATATTTGATAATATGTTTTTATGATTAAAACAATCTAATGGCATATATTAGGGCATTTTAATCAGGTGCAGATTTTTGGATGTTTATTTGGGTATGAACTGGGATACACGTTAAAATTGGTTTTCGGGTTCAGGGGATGCAAAATTCCTATGAAAGTCAGCCCACTGACATCCACAGTATTCTGACTAATTTCAACTTTGTCTATGTGGTGATGGACTAGAAAGTTTTTAAATTAGTAGATTAATTTGGCTTCAATTTTAATAAGACAAATTCATAGAATACCCCTCTTTCCGGTATAAATTGCAGTAATATAGATTGAACTTAAAAACTTCATACATACTATCCAAATCTAATACCTGGCATTTTGGAAAGTTGGATCTCACTGTCTTTGTAACATTTTTTTTTGGATCAGCAAATAAACATTATATTAATATGAATGGACACAAGGGATACCCAACCCAAATACAACATAACAACACAATCTGCAGAATGATATCACAGCTATTGTATGAGCTGGTTACTATGTATTTAATTATAGCAAGACACTAGATATAGTTAAGGGTAAGGCTGTGTATTGTTGTATTCCTTAATTTTGGACCTTATTGTCACTTTTTAGCCTCACACTACTCCCCTATAAAATCCGCGGTTCTTGACGTAAGCAGATCGGTTTCGGGTGAATGACTATTATGAGATCCAACGTGAAAAATTGAATTTAATTAATTCAATTTATATGACTTTGGAACAACTAGAAAATTACAAAAACAAAGCCATTTATTTTGAACAACAAAGAGTGATTAATCAAGTCCAACAAATAAGAACAGGACATACAGGTAGATCTGATAAAAACAGAGCTTATACCTTGATGATCCAATGCATGCAAATCCTCAGATAGTTTTACCCTGTTTTCAAGCTCTCCTGCAGCCAGCCATTGGTTCCAAAGAACTTTCTACAGCAAGCACCACTAATCAGGAATAAGAATAAGGCATCTAAAAGAGCATCTGTTTTTTGTAACATCTCTCTTTACAAGAGAACTTTCTACCGCAAGCACCACTAATCAAGAATAAGAATAAGGCATCTAAAAGAGCATCTGTTTTTTGTAACATCTTTTTTTACCAGAGAACTTACTACAGATAGCACCATTAATCAAGAATAAGAATGAGGCATCTAAACGAGCATCTGTGTTCTGTAACATCTTTTTTTTACAAGAGAACTTTCTACATCAAGCACCACCAATCAAGAATAAGAATAAGGCATCTAAAAGAGCATCTCTTTTTTTGTAACATCTAAAATCACATTTTGAACATAAACAGAAAGCCAGCTTATATATTCCAAATGTGATTTTAACACAGACCAAAACAGTATATGTATGCACCAATTTTACAAAGCTCATTGTTAAATCACCTTTTTATTTTTAATTATTTTACTTGAGAAATCACATGAATTTTTTTTCTTCTGCTGTTAGTTTTTCTCTGTGTGTAATTTATTTTATACTATAAGAAATTACGTTGATCAATTTTTTTTATTTTTATTTGGGTGACTGGTAAATCAAAATCATCATCACCAACATGAAGTTGCTCGTGTATATAAGAATATTACTCCAAACCACGTCAGTGCTTATGGGAACCCTGCTTCAGCATCTATAAACTATTCCTGCTACCAAAATTAAATCCATAAACTATTCCAATTTCCAAGATTGATATGAATAATTTCTGCCTTTCTGGTATTCACTTTATCAATGTATGGTTAGCTGTGGCATGTGGCTTGGACATTTCCCTTTTTAACAAATAATTATTCCTTTTTAAGTGGTGGGGCCACACGTTAATAGTGTTCTTGCTTTTACTCTCCTTTCCAAAAATACAAGACGCCAACACACATGTAAACGGATACGGCTGCTTAGTGCTCATAGATTATTCCAATATTGCTTTCTTAAGCAACTCTTTGACATCTTAATCTTCTTCCATGTTGCTTCACACAATCCCTCTTCCATTTCGATCTTGCAGTGTTACAATATGGCTGAGTTAGTCCTTAAAACTGTGCTTCGGAATTTGAACTCACTTGTTCAAAAGGAGTTGGCACTATTTCTGGGTTTTGATCAAGACCTGGAAAGGCTTACCACCTTGTTCACTACAATCAAGGCTACGCTTGAAGATGCTGAGGAGAAACAATTTTCAGACAGAGCTATGAAAGATTGGCTGGGAAAGCTAAAAGGTGCAGCTCTCATCCTAGATGACATCATTGACGAGTGTGCCTATGAAGGATTGGCGTTTGAGAACCAAGGGATCAAGTCTGGTCCATCAGACAAGGTACAAGGCTCTTGCTTATCCTCTTTTCATCCAAAACGTGTTGTTTTCCATTACAAAATTGCTAAGAAAATGAAAGGGATAAGTGAGAGATTAACTGAAATTGCTGAAGAAAGGAAAATGTTTCATATGACCGAGATGGTTTGTAAGAGAAGAAGTGGAGTCCTTGAGTTGTGCCAAACAGGCTCTTCCAACACTGAAACACAAGTCTTTGGAAGAGAAGAAGATAAGAATAAAATTTTAGACTTGTTGATTGGTGATGCTACTCATTCAGAGGAGTTATCCGTCTATCCAATAGTTGGTGTAGGTGGACTTGGAAAACAACACTTGCCCAACTCATCTTCAATCATGAGAAGGTAGTCAACCACTTTGAGTTAAGAATGTGGGTATGTGTTTCATATTTTAGTTTGAAGAGAGTGACAAAAGCTATCATCGAAGCAGCTGGGCATACCTGTGAGGATTTGGATCTAGAGTCACAACAAAGAAGACTTCATGACCTACTTCAAAGAAAAAGATATTTGCTTATTTTGGATGACGTGTGGGATGATAATCAAGAGAATTGGCAGAGGCTGAAATCTGTACTGGCTTGTTGTGCAAAAGGTGCTTCCATTTTAGTTACTACTCACCTATCAAAGGTTGCAGCAATCATGGGAACATTGCCTCCTCATGAATTATCGGTCCTGTCCGACAATGATTGTTGGGAATTGTTTAAACACCAAGCCTTTGGACTAAATGAGGAAGAACATGTAGAGCTTGAGGACACCGGGAAGGAGATAGTAAAGAAGTGTCGGGGAATGCCTCTTGCTGCAAAAGCACTAGGAGGTCTTTTACGCTTCAAGAGAAACAAAAATGAGTGGTTCAATGTTAAGGAAAGCAACCTTTGGGAATTATCACATAATGAAAACTCCATAATTCGTGTCCTGAGATTGAGTTACTTGAACTTACCAATTGAGCACAAAGAATGTTTTGCTTGTTGTGCAATATTTCCCAAAGATGAAAGCATAGGGAAGCAATATTTAATCGAACTTTGGATGGCTAATGGATTCATTTCATCTGATGAAAGATTAGACGTCGAAGATATTGGTGATGGAGAATGGAATGAATTATATCATAGATCATTTTTTCAGGATATTGAGATAGATGAATTTGGCAAAGTTAAAAGTTCAAGATACATGACCTTTTTCATGATCTTGCACAATCTATTGCAGAAGATGTTTGTTGCATTACAAAAGAGAATCGAGTAACTACTTTGCCTGAAAGAATACATCATCTCTCAGATCATAGGTCCATGTGGAATGTACATGGGGAATCCATAAATTCAGTGCCATTGCATCTAGTCAAATCTTTGAGGACCTATATATTGCCAGATCACTATGGTGACCAACTTTCTCCTCTTCCTGATGTGTTGAAATGTCTTTCTTTGCGGGTGCTTGATTTTGTAAAGCGAGAAACATTGTCATCTTCAATAGGTCTTTTAAAACATCTAAGGTACTTGAACCTTTTTGGGGGTGGCTTCGAAACTCTGCCAGAATCTCTATGTAAATTATGGAATTTGCAGATATTGAAATTAGATCGTTGCAGTCGTCTCAAAATGTTGCCTAACAATTTGATATGCTTAAAAGCTCTACGGAAGCTATCTTTTAATGATTGCCAAGAACTATCAAACTTGCCTCCTCAAATAGGGATGTTGACTTCCCTAAGGATTTTGACCAAGTTCTTTGTTGGCAAAGAAAGAGGGTTTCGTTTGGAAGAATTGGGACCTCTGAAGCTTAAAGGGGATCTTGACATCAAGCATCTAGGAAATGTATAAGGGATTCCAAAGAAGCCAATATGTCAAGTAAGCAATTGAATAAATTGCGGTTGTCATGGGACAAAAATGAAGACTTCGAATTACAGGAAAATGCTGAGGAGATTCTTGAAGTGCTTCAACCTGATGCCCAACAACTGTGGAGATTAGATGTGAAAGAATATAAAGGCGCCCATTTCCCACAATGGATGTCTAGTCCTTCTCTTAAGTATTTAACCCTTTTAAATCTGTTGAATTGTGAAAACTGTTTCCAACTTCCACCACTGGGGAAGCTACCTTCTCTAAAAGATTCTAGGAATAATAAAAAATAATCATGTAGAATACCTTTATGAGGAGTCCTGTGATGGGGAAGTAGTTTTCAGGGCCCTAAAAGTTCTGACCATCGTCATCTGCCAAATTTTAAAAGGTTGTCAAGGGAGGATGGGGAAAACATGTTCCCCCGCCTTTCTAATCTTGAAATTGATGAATGTCCTAAATTTTTGGGACACAAAGAATTGTTGAAAGGTTTGGAGTGTCTCTCGGTATTCAATTGTGATAAGTTCAATGTGTCGGCAGGTTTTCAACGCCTTTGGAAATTGTGGATTTCCAATTGCAGAGAGGTGGGAGATTTGCAGGCTTTACAAGATATGACTTCCCTCAAGGTGTTAAAGATTAAGGAGTCTTCCAGAGCTAGAATCGTTGCCTGACTGCTTTGGAAACGTTCCCTTGCTTTGCAAATTGAGTATTTTTTCCCGTTCTAAGTTGGCGTGTCTTCCAACATGCCTAAGCCTCATCAGTCTGCAACAACTGACTATTTTTGGTTGCCATCTTGACTTAGATCGAGAAGCGATGTGAGAACGAAACTGGAGAGGACTGTTCAAAAATAGCTCATGTTCCCTATATTTCAGTCGGAAGTAAACATTATAGTCCCGATTGAGGTATATTGTGGATCCTTTTTCCTTCCTTATATATATTTTCACAATATTTTAGGATTTTATGCATTCAAAGTTAAACACAGTCAAATAAATTTTAGGATTTCTCCTGTATTTCAGTCCTTATATATGTATCAGATTTCTTCATTTTTTTTTTTCACCTCCCGAGTCCATCCAAGAACAGTTTACATTCTCCAAGTATTAATCATAACTCAATAATCACCCTCTCTGTTTCAATTGAGAATTCAAAATACCTTTTCCTGCAATTGAATTTCTTACATCTTTTGTTCTTTAAAAAAATATTGCTTCAATGACATTGCTTCTACTTACTAGCATTTTGATGGCATCATATTAGTAGTGTTTGAAGTGCACAACATATTTAAGAAGGGAGACAGATTTGAGAAATATTCCACTATGTATATTTCAGATTTTCCTTATTTTGTTGTACTGAACAACTTATTTTATTCTGAAACTGAAAATTACATAATATCTTGTGATCAGTATTCTTGGATTTGCAAAACCCAGACTAGATTATTCACGCAAGCTGTGTTTGAAGATTTCTGTGTTTTTCATTCAGTTAAGTTCACAGTGAAGTTTAGTTAAGCTTTGACAAACATGTTGTAATCTTTCAGATATTTGAATCATTTGCTATTGCTCCTTTGTTTATTTGACCTCCTACGGTCTTTTTATCAATGTAACAAAAAGTAGATTTGTATTATTTTGCTTCTTTATTTACTTGATCTTACTTGATCTCACCTATCTTCTTATCAGTTAATGTATTCGAAACTACTGTATACTTTCTCTACTGCATACTCTCTCTCCAGCCTCTCTCCAGCATACTTGTGAGCTGTTAGATCTAATTGCTGAGACTAAAATCACAAAGTTACGAATTTGTCACAAATTTGACCGGTAAAAGTTGTTTTCGGTGATTCGTTTTATCTATTTTCCTTGTTTTATATTGTGATTGCTTTGTTACAGTTCAGAGAAGAGACAACATCTATGGCCTTGCAATTGCAGCTACGATTATGCTTCTGGTTGTGTAAGTGAAAAGGCCTGGAAATTGGGGTGGAATGTTTGCATTGCACTCATTTATTTTGTTTTCCAAATTCCAATTCCCCCTCTTCTTTAGGCACCTGATGCAATTGGTTGCATACTCACTAGATCAAAATGCTTGAAAATAGAACGTAATGGCTTGAGTTGCTTATCTGGGGATTGTCAATTGTACCGCCATAACTTCTCATTTTGCAAAAGAACCTTGTTCTGTGATGCAACTTTGATGCTCCTCGAAAGTATCTGGATCTTTTACTTTCTTAAGAGAGATAAATTTCAAATATAGTTCTAATAATTTTAATTCTAATTAATTACAAAAGACCTTATTTAAATTTTCATTTTAGTTCTAGATATTGAAATTTTCATTTTAGTTCTTTAGATATTGAAATTTTCCATTGTTAGTGCTCAAATCATAATGCTTAAAAAGCATGTTCCCATTAGTCCTCAACTCCATACAGTAACTCAACTAGGTAAAAATGTTTGTCCTATATTCCAAAATTGTAAGATTTACCATTGCAAGTTATGGAATAAAACACACTTATGCAGGGGATTACTGAAGTACTGGTTATGAGAATAAATAAATATAAGACCTGAATATCATTGCAAATAAATATCAGCAAGCGAACATGAAGGGGAAGTGCTAACCAACAAGTTGCTTGAGGACTGACTCGGAGCAAGTGCCATGTTTCTCCCAACGGAAAAGCTGTTTGAGAACTGACTCTGTTAGATTTCTGAGAAAATCACATCATTTTAGTCTCAACCATAAGCTCCTCCCTTCCTCTTCCTTTCTTCCATGTCTCTGAATTTCTAAGTTAGCGGCTTAATAAAAACTTGCAAGTTTCGTTGTCTTGATTGTTATTAGGAGGAGCCTATTAAATTGTAGGAGTCTTATGTACCACGCGGATACGTCCTTAAAGATAATATAAGATCACACACCTCAGGCTGTCATTAATTTGTGAGCAAGTTTCAAATTAATTCACGGTTCTTGTATATACTGACAATAATCTCAAGGACTTAACATATGGCCGACAAAGAGTTCACCAAACCTTACGATCAAGAACCCAGTGCTCCTATTGCCCTACCAATTACCCATGCCAAACCTTTTATGGGTACGTTAAAAGTCAAGCTTTTCAATGGCTAAAACTTCCATATGTGGCAGAATGCATCTAAACAATTTTAGACATCATGGAGTTGCATCTATTGTTACGGATACTGCGAGACTTATGATGTTTGTGTTAGGTTATGATGCAGTGATTTATTTTGAAGGAAAATGAACTAGATGATTGAAGGGAAGTGAATGTGCATGGAAAGCAAATGTTCGCAACCTAACTCAGCAAGTGTACCAATCAACAAGTAATAAAGTGAGTTGTGGGAAAGGTAGTTGATGGATAATATATATATGATGCAGCAGATTGGAAATATAACACCAAGGAGGGACAATGCACAACCATCAAATCTGAATACACTTTAATGCAAAACCAAGGGCACAATGCACAAAATGATCTCTTTCGGGTTCTTTGGCGTATACCTGCTCCATCTAAAGTGCTAGGTTTCATTTGGAAAGTTTTCCTTGATAGAATACCAACAAAGTCTAATCTGATTTTGAGAAATATAGGAGGGCCAAACATGGATTTCAGATCCTGTTCGTGTAACCAGAAAGCTGAAAATACACGACATTTTTTCTTCTCTTGCAGGTTTTCTTATGGCAACATTTGGTGGCATAAAAGGTAAAAATGAGAGATTGGCCTGGTGGGTTGTAAGGTTAGTTGTCTGGTCACTCTGGATGCAGCGAAACCATAATATTTTTAATAATGAACGAGGAAATTAATGTGCAGCAAGTTGTGGATAATGTTAAGTTCAGAGCTTGCATGGTCCTGGCTCAAAGCAAAGAATGAAAATTTTAAAGCTTCATTTTATGATTGGTTGATGATGGAGCCAATTTGGTATATTCAACAGATAGTATAATCATGGATATGTCTTGATTAAGTTTTCTGTAAGAGGGATGATATAGAGCACATACACGGGTGATATTATGCAACATCTGGATGGGACGTGTGATGTTGCGAACGTAGGGAATTGTATGGTGTTTTACATACATAGATTTGTGCATATGCAGAGGATATGTGCAACACATGAGTTGATAGTGCCGTACGATATTCTGCAGGGGTTTTATTTGGTTAAATAGTCACTTTGGTTCCCTGCAGTCTGCATTCAGCGACAATTTCGTTCCTGAACTATAAATATATGATTAATTTTATTCACAAAAGTATAAATGTACCAACAGTTCAATCATCAAGTTATCTCTTTTTATTCTCTTGTAAAATGGAAAAGTATTGGTGTTGTACCAGTATCACACACCAATACGCCTCCAATACATTGAGATACTTATCCAAAAAGTATCTGTTTTTTATTTTTTTTTTTAAAAAAATTATAAGACACATCTCTGACACAGTTTGGATACGGCTCAAGCTGTTTTCGAAACCGCTTGAACCACTTTTTTTTTGAGTTTTTAATATTTTATAATTTTATTGTTTTAACTTTAGGGATTTTTTATAATAAAAAAAGGTCCATTTTTTTGGTTTTGACTTTGATCAAATCATGTTTTCATTGAATGAAATTATTTTGCCACTCAATAACTGTTTGTGGTGTTTGCTAAAGTAAAATCTGCATATTTGCAATATATACTGCAACTTAAAATCATCAGTATAATTTCATTTTAACACCAACACTAATTATTGCATTTTATTTTGCATTCATATGTAACTTTTCATTAACATATCCACACGTATCGTATCCTTAATTTAAAAAAAAAAAAAAATCATCGTATCCCCATATCAATGTCATATCTTGCCCATATCATATGACGTATCTAGGCTTCATAGATCACAAGTGAGAATTAACTAAAGCCAATATTTGCATAAAAAACAAGGAGGACACCAACTTAGTATAATATGATTAGTAAATAACTTTATTGAGAGAGGTCAGTTCCATAAATAGGTCTTAATAGTTTGAGAGGTCATTCCTTGAATTCCTATCAAAGTATACTGTAGATTTAAGAGTAAAATAAAACTCAGCAGAACCGCACAAGCCATGCTTCATAGCAGAATATAAAAATAAGATCTGTTTTAAAATCAAATGTACAAAATTTCATAAAAGGTACAGCATTGTAGGTAATACAAAAGTATGTAAACTATAAAAACGAGTTAAAGTAGATTGTCCCATTTTTTTGGTAGTAATAAAATAAAATACTTTATTTATTGCAATCGCTTAATGACACAAAAGTGCTTTTCTGTATGCTCTAGATAAATTATGCAGTTAGCAAGTGTCTGTTTAGAAAAACAAAAAGCAAAAGTGAGGTCAAACAAAAAAGCATCAGAGGTAAGTACTAACTAAAGCTACCATCTGCGAGGAAAACCACAAGAACATAAAATAAGAGCTAATTAAAATCAAATATACAAAGTTTAATAAATGGTACTGTTCTGTAAACGAAAAACATAATAATTTAAAATTTAAAAAAAAAAATTGGTAGTAACAAAATACTGTCTGATTGCAGTTGTTAACTGATACAATAGTACTTATCTGCATGCCCTAATTAAACTATGCAATTTGCAAGTGGCTATTGTTTAGAAATGTGGCGGCAATTTCACTGAGCTGTTCCAAAAGGGTGTTTGCGTTTACAGAACATAACCTTATAGTTTAAAATATAGCCTAAAAGATTCACCATTCACCGTTCACCAAATCCAACCCTTTCTTTGTCTTCATTGCTGTGCCTCTGTTTCACTATAGCTAATCTAGCTGTCCCTGTGTTATCTTATATTTGTTTTGAGTTCCAAGAATGTCATTGAAGCCACTCTTGCTTCATACTTCTCTTTCAACCCAAGTCTCATTCACCAACATATGGCTTCCTTTGGAAAACACTCTACCCAATATCCAACGCCAGAGAGGCCTAAACACAAACTTTCACAACATGAGAAAAAACCACTTGCTGCATACATCTGTCATGATCCAAGAAGCCTTGGTTCATCTAAGCACAAGGCAGAGAAGGGCACTGCACAAAGTGTGTCTTCTTCTTCTCAATTCAAAAGGGGTGGTTCAGCTTCAGAAAGATCAAATTCTAAGTCACTGTCGTCTGCAGATTCAAGAAGGGTGGGACACTTGATGGATGATGTTGCCATTAAAGCAGTGATTGCTATCCTCAGCGGCTACATAGGAAGATATGTGAAAGATGATAATTTTAGGGAAATAATCAGAGAGAAGTGTAGTTCTTTATTGGACAGAAGAAGGAGAAAGGATTCAGGTGATGAGGTTTTTGTGAACATGGAATTGGGTACGAAGAAGATTGATAGGTTGGCAGAAAATCAAGGAACAATGGAGCAGGTCAGGATGATCAAAAGGTTAAGGAATTCGATTGAACTTTTAACCATAGTTGCTAGTTTGAATTCTAAAACTTCCAGGGATGCTTCAACCTGTGGTGTACCAAATTCACATCTCTCAGCTTGTGCTCAACTATACTTGGCAATTGCTTACAAGTTGCATAAAAATGACAGGGTTTCCTCTAAGCATTTGCTGCAAGTGTTTTGTGATTCTCCAAGTTTGGCTAGAACCTACTTGCTTCCTGACCTTTGGGAGCATTTGTTTCTTCCCCATCTTCTACATGTTAAAATTTGGTACAACACTGAGCTTGAGTTCCTTTCAAATGAAGCTCGTGGTGAGAAGGAAAAGAAAATGAAGGTTCTGAGCAAAGTTTACAATGAAAAAATGGATACTGGGACTAATCTGTTTGCTCAGTACTACAAGCAATGGCTTAAAGTTGGAGCTAGTGAGCCTCCTCTTCCTAATGTCTCTTTGCCATCAAGGCCAAGTTACAGATCATCAAGAAGGTCTTCAGATTCCTTTGTTTCAAATTCCTCAATCAACCCAAACTTGTAAGTGATATAAACATCTTTTACTTTCCTCACAACAACCATCTTTTTGTATGAAACAAATATACGCAATTTGTAGTTATGTAGGTGCTTTTATGTTTATGGTTTTCTGCAACAGATACAAGACAGTGTTTGGCTCCAAACTAGAGCAGCAACCTACTGGTCTTGGTGACCAAAATGGAGTGTTGGCAATTACAACAGGCTTAGAGATTGATGAAAAGTTATATGTAGATGAATACAAATGCAGTTCAGTTCAGGTTATTTTCTTTTCCATCAATTCATAGATGAAAACCTGCTGATTCAAAATATAGAATTTCATTTCAGATATTTAACCTACTTTATCACTGTTGACAGAAAGATGATAGGGTATTTATTGGAAGATCAAGCCAACTTGGCAAGAGTCAAGCTCAATTATGGCCTGCATCACAGAGATTGGGCTATTTTCAGTGCCTTTCTTGCAGGTTCATACCAAAGGAAAGCTTGGAAAACAGCAACTATAGATACAAGAATGCTTCAACTCTTTCAAGAGACTTTGTTGGAGCCATTACAACTATATGTTCATCAGATGTTCTAAGTGAATGTGAATTCGCTATTCGTGTGGTTACCAAAGCTTGGTTGAACTCTCCTGGTGAGCCTCTCATTGAAGAAGCACTAACACAACCTAATGTAGTTGAAGCTATGCTTGAGGTGCTATTTTCCTCAACTGAGGATGAGATCCTTGAATTGATTATATCAATTTTAGCAGAATTAATAGGAAAGAATGATGCAATTAGACAAATTATTCTGAACTCTGATCCTCAACTAGAAATATTTGTGAGGCTTCTAAAAAGCTCTAGTCTGTTTCTAAAGGCTGCAGTTCTTCTTTATCTGTCAAAGCCCAAGGCAAAGCAGATGCTATCTTCGGAATGGGTGCCATTAATACTTCGAGTGTTGGAATTTGGTGACAAATTGCAGACCCTCTTCACAGTACAATGCTGTCCTCAAGTGGCAGCATTTTATGTTTTGGACCAACTTATTACTGGTTTTGATGAAGACAAGAACTTAGAAAATGCTAGGCAAGTTATTTCACTTGGGGGATTGACACTGCTAATGAGAAGAATTGAAGGAGAGGCCCATGAGAGAAACAATGCTGCTATGATAATTTCATGTTGCATTCGCGCCGAAGGAAGCTGTAGAAGTTTTTTAGCTGACAACATAAATAAGACTTCCTTACTTGAACTTATTGTTATTGGGAGTAAACAAAATTCCAGTGGCTATGCCTTGTCTGTGCTAGCTGAGTTGCTCTACCTTGATAGGTATGTAACTATGTACTTCTCACTTACCTTTCTAGATATATTTTTATTCTTGTTTTGCCTTTTTTTTAAATATTTTTCTATCTGAAAATGTTGAGAGGTCTTAAATTTTCATACCAGAAGAACCAAGACATTAAATTTCTTGAAAGGACTTAAAGATGGATTGGGTGGATTTGATGTGATGCACATTTTCTTCATTTACCTTCAGAAGTCTCCACCTGAAGAACGCCCTATAGTTGCAGTTATAATATTGCTGCTTGATCTTATGGTAATTCTTTTTCATTCAATTTAGGAGTGCTCATATGGAATTATTGGTTATGCACAATGATCGAAGTTCTCTGACTTTCATTATTTTTTAAAGGGTACCTTTTAGACCCTCTGTTAGTGTACATTAAATTGATTTACATGTCTAGAAGAGTTCACAAATGCAATAGCAGTTGTGTTGCAGGAAGATCCTTTCAAGGGAAGCTTACATAGATCAGAAGCAATTGAGGCACTTGTAGAAGCTTTAAATTGTCAAACATGTAATGATAGAGTGCAACAGCAATCAGCCCGAGCTCTAGTCCTATTAGGAGGTCACTTTTCTGATTCAGGGGAATCATTAATGGAAAAATCGCTTTTACAAAAAGCAGGTTTCAGAGAAATTTGCTTAGAAGATTCATATCCGGGCAAGGAAATTGTTGTTTATGATCCAATTCACAAGGTAAGCTTCGCTTAAATATCAGAGTTTTATTAGGATGCACTAACAAAAAAAAAATTATATTCTCATCTAATTATAAATTTTCATATATATGATAAGATACTTACTTTTTTATAGTAATTATTTTAAATATTGTATCTAGGATGATTTCTAATTGATTAACCGTGTAAAAATCTTTACACGCATGAAAATTAAACTAAAAACTATAATCATGTAACGTGTAATATTTAAATTGCTTGTCTTTACTTCACATATGACAGCATGCTTCTAGTACTAGTGGTTTCTATTTTTAGCACTTCAAAATTATTGATTGCTGTGTGTCACTTAATAGAATGTGGAAGAGGAAGAAGCAGAAATTTGGCAAAAAAGAGCAGCTTGTGTCTTGTTCAAAAGTGGAAATAAGAATTTACTATCAGCACTTGCAGATTCCATAGCCAATGGCATCCCATGTTTAGCACGAGCAAGCCTCATAACTATTTCATGGATGAGTAGCTACCTCAACATAGTTGAAGATAGAAAGTTGCCACCAATGGTTTTCTCAATCTTAAGACCACAGTTGCTACAATCATTAAATTATGATAAAGATGTTGAGGAAAGAGTGCTAGCTTCATATTCACTGCTATATCTTGTAAAATATTCAGGTATGAAAACTTATACCTTCACCCAAGCTATGCCAAACTTCAACTTTTGTCTGAAAGGATTAATTGTCTCCATTTTTTTCTCAAACTTTATACTTTTCATGATGGTGTCTCTCAATAAAAATAAATACATTGTCGGCGTAAATATTTTACATTATCAATTAATTAAAAATCATTTTAGATATGACTTTAAAGGTAATTATTACAAAAATCAATAATTTTATATTACGTAGTAATATATAATTCGATGACAGTGTAAAAACAAATTTATATTGTTAGTATTAAATTCATAAAAGTATGGTTCGATAGCAGGTTCTTATTATAAAATTTCTTTGCAATTATATATCATTTTCTATTTGTACTTACTTTTTTATCATATTGCTAGCAGAATGTGTCTCCAACTTGCCATCACTGGACAAGGACTCACTCACACATCTTCGAAATCTCTCCCTAGTGACGTGGACAGCCAATGAGCTCATCTCAATCTTCTCAAAAAGCAGCTTTCAATTAAGACAATGATTATCAATCTTCATTTTGTTGAATCTTTCAATGTCCTTTCTTTTTCACATAAGTGAGATTGTAATCATCCTTGAGTATTGTATAGTTGATTAGTTTCAAAGGGAATATTTCTATCAAAAGAAACGTAATATGTGCTTTATGCATGATGTCTTATGATTTCACTTTCTGAAAAGTTTGCCTAGCCAAATAAAGAAACTACTGAAAAATAAAGCAAGAGAAAGGGGCCTCTAAAAGTGAGTTCAGTGCTAGAACATGTCCAACTTAGCTTGGTCTCGATCTGAGTGTTATATTTGTTCCTAGATTACAAAATTTGTACAAATGCTACACTGTCTTGTTTTCACTCCCTCACGTGGGCAACAGAGAGGAAATACAAGACAAAAGAGTAAACTTCAGTTTTTATTTTATTTGTTTACATATGGATAATAATTTCTCTCCTACTTAGTTCTTCATGTGCAACTGTTTGTTCCAGAATGCGACAAGGTGAGCATTCAACTCTTCTAATAAACAGAATCTCTTTGATATAAAAATAAATAAAAAATCTCCATATATTTCTTGTCAAGAATAGCAGACAAACTGCAAATAATTTGACATATAATTGGCTAGTTATGTGAATATGATGGTGATTATTCATTATAAGAAACCAATTTGGAGGGAACAATTCTTTATTTTTTTTCGTAAGCTCCAACCTAAAATATTGACTTTTAAGACTAACATGATATGACTATGACAAAACTTAGATGTAATTCTTTATATATTTTTAGTATTATTTTCTAATCAGAATTAAAATTTTATCACGTAAATATTAATATATTTTAATCTTTAGTATAATCATTTATAATGAAATTGTTAAATTAATGAAACTTCAATTTTGACTCAAGAACAACAACATTTAATAAAGGTATTTAAGAAATTGTATTTGAGTTTTTTTAATGTAAAACATTTTAAAAAACATGTTATGAATATAAAGTATTTATTGATTTTGTTAATTATGTTAAAAAATCTAATTGACTACTATTAGTGCAGTTCTCTTCCCAACCATTATTCATAAGCTAAAACATGATTCTACTTTTTAAGGTCACGAGTTTAAGTTTTGTCCTTTAAGTGGTAGTTTGTAACACAATTTATATAAAAGTAAAATTATTTTCGTTAAAATATTAAAATCAGTGTTTATCATAAATCTTATGATAACCTATTCTATTGCTATGTAGTTCATTTTCTCCAAGGAGAAGATAAAACTTATTTAATAGGGATTAGCCAATGAGAATTTACTCCACTAGTAGAATTTATCTGAGTAAACGACTGAAAGATCTTGACTCCTCCTTAATCGTGTTCTCAATATTTTTTTGTGATCTAGTTCGTTCAACTAAAGCTAAACCAAATAATTGTTCTTCTTCGACCGCTTGAATGGTTTTTTCCATGGAAGCATGCTATCGTGTATTTATGGTAAATACCATATCAGTCACCAATCATTCTTTAATTATGATGCCCCCACGAAGAAGACAAATATCACTTGACTACAAGAACTCACAATCAACTTAGTGTTATCCTTGATATGCCCTTCTCGTAAAGGAAACTCTACTTGAGATTTCATTGTCCATTAGCAATATTTTCTTGCCATGTGAATGCAATTCGCGAATTGACACAAGTAATTAATGACACAAAATTTACTCATCCTCCCCATGAATTTGGGGATTGATTCTTCCTAATACTACTAAAATTTTGCTTGGTGAGCAACCTTCCTCTCAAAGAGACTCTTTGGCACTTGGGTAAGTACTAGTTGATTAGTTGTGACATTATAAAACCGCCTACAGTTTAAGCCTATAAAATTTAGATGGGCCTATGCTGATAGGACCACATATATGATTAAGGATTTGTAGTTAATTTATCCTTCCCATGAATGAGGTTGATTCTTCTAAGTTATTAAAATCCTACTTGGTGGGCAACCTTCTTTAAGGAGATCTATTGGCTATCAAAAACTAGTTAAGTAGTTATGATAGATAAAATTGCTTTGTATAGTAATTTTCTCCATAGACTTTTATTAGCAGTCCATCATATCATTGGAGTCCTAGTGTCGAGAGAGTGCCTGCTCATTCTACCACTATTTTGCAGGGAAAAAAAAATTTCTTGCTATGATAACTCCTCCACATCTTCAAGTCTCAAGCATCATCCAATTGGGGGACCCCAATGCATTTTGGCAAGTGTCTCTTGATTGGACCAGAATATTTTGCATCACAAATCAATCAACAATTGTTACATATATGTGGACTTGTGTTGATTTTGGTATGATTTCTTCCATTGTCCTCTAATGCATATTAGAGAAACCCATACCTATTTAAAAACAGCAGGCACTGCAAAAGAAGATAGCAATCCAAGCAAAAAAAATTATGAAGTACACGAACAATCTGTATGGTCCCCCTTTCGTCCCTCCTTGCAATGTTCACGTCGTCACGTGTCAGTCTTTATTACAATTTTTTTGTATGCAATGTTGGAATAATGTTAATGTGAAAGCTTGCTGTGCATATGATGATATGAGCTACCGTTCAATATCTGCTCAAGAACATGGCATCCAAGAGAATATGAGGGAGGGACCACAAAATGAAATTGCCTATGGTTAAGACAAATTCGTGAAAAAGAAATTCGAAATTACTAAATTTAAACTTGGGTAAGATTCCTCTTGAAATAGCATAATCCAACCCATGATGCAACGTTGTATAAAGGAAGTATAACCGTTGTCGAATCATTAAACAAATCTTGTGTGGTTTATTGTTGTGATGTGATCATGCAAAGGTTAATTTGCTTAAATTTTAGTTTAATATGGTTAAATTAAAGGACATCAGTATTAGGGTTAGGAAATTCGATAAAAAGATGTTAGAGAATTAATCAACTTCATTAGGAAAATTGTCGACTATCACTTGCTTCCAATCCAAGCTTTTCAGCCCCACAATACGGCTTCAGGTAGGGAACCACCTAGAGAGGACCAAAGAGAAGGTGGATTGATGGTCCCCGGCCTTACTTTTAACATTCAAAAAGCACTCTTAAATTTTTATGTATGTCAAATAAAATTAAAACAATGAGAATAGATATTTGGTTATAATACATTCATATGAAAAATTCATGAATAAGTTATTTAGTTAATGGGGGTGCTAATAACAACAATCCAGGGTAGGTTATAAGTTATAACAGTGAAGTAAAAAAAATTAAAAGAAATTAATTGGAATATTCCCTAATTGAATTTCTTGTGGTATTAAAATTCATTTAAGAAATTAACCTTTTCTTAAGAGATGTTTTTCCAAATGTGTAGGCCTAGAAATGAGCCATCACCCTTCACCACATGTTTTAAATAGTAAGGTTATATACTTATATTTCAATCATGTCATGTTATTTCATAACTTATAGGATATGGGGTAAGAATAGGAGGTGTACAAAAATAAAAATGTAATACAATCAATTCTAATCGTAAAAGATACGGTTCTTCAATTATAAAATAACAAATAATTAGTTTATATTGCAAGCATTTATTTTCAACAAGGTAAGATGTATTAACTAAAATAAAATAAAATAAAAATATGAAGCCACAAACTACGGGCTATTTCGTTTTCCATAGTAAGAAGAACACAGCGAACAAATTAAGCCCATGAACAAAGGCCAATCCCTGAAACTTACTAGTGCAACAAACAGACGAAGACTTTTGCTTTCTATACCCCAAAGTCCTAAAAAGACAAAAATACCTTTACCTCTCCCAAGCACACACCCCATCCACCCAACCACCCCTTGTTTTCTAGAAACAACTTTTTGGAAGTATAAAAAAAATTATACATTGTGCAATCACGTTTCTAGAAAGGTACAATGTCTCACATTTGTGCTTAAAGGTCCTAGACAAAGCCATGGATGCCTACGAATCCACCAAGATTGGTTCACCAAGTTTGGTTTGGCAGGGAGGAGGGGATGGGCAGTAGAGGTGCAATTGTAGGGTGCCTTTTACGTTTAAGAGAGTGAGGGGTATTTTTGGCAGTTCAAGTCTTTCTGGGGGGTATAAGAAGCAAGAAAGGATGCAAGAAGTAATTGTCTGAAACAAAAATAGAACCATAGATCCAAACAAAGCAAATTGACTAGGAATCATTTAAAAAAAAACTACAATGATTTTTTTATCATTCAAAAAAGATACAAAAGACTAACTCCTAGCAAAGGCAATACCCCAAAGGAGCAGAAATAGCATATGGGCATGAATCCCACAAAAACAAAGTATGAGATTATGAACCCCAAATTTAACTAACCAGCCAACACATTGGTTACCCTTCCTCAATACATGCTACAAGGATATTTGCCACTGTCTCTATGAGAGGTTCCAAATAATATTGATGATTGGGCCATGAGGATGCCAATTAGAAGTGTCAAGAGCTTGATGGATGCTAGCGAGTCTATTTCACAAATCACTTTCTTACATCATATTTAATGAATCTAATCTCATTTAATTCAATTTAAATTATAAAAAAAAAAGTAAATTGCATTTCTACAACTGCCCCAACTGATTCCACGACAATGAAAGCAATAAGGCAACCGCGGTGTTGCAGTTGCATCAAACTCCAATGAATCCTTGGCATTAGTAAATGTGTTCAATGGATCTAAGAGAAATGCTTACCTCATACTTTATAACTCTAGTATTTTTTTTAACACACTTTCTTTTCTTAGTTAAAATTTATTAAAAATCATAAAATTTAGTGAGTTCCACAATTTATTTAATGATGTTTTCTTTATTTTATCATTTTTAAATACATTTTAATCAATAAAAAAAATATGTGTGTAGAAAAATGAATTAAAAATATGTTATTAACACTTCTCATAGATTTAGTTATCACATCAATAAATGCGACCCAGATAGTTAATATTTTGCCTTGCACATTATACTCGTTTATAGGAGTGCTAACAACACTTTTGCAAATATATTTCCAGTTTAAATAAGTTTCACTAGTGTGTCACGTGTTGAAACTGATCTTTTGCAATTTGAGAAGGCTAATTAGACGGTGAAAAAAGCTTTTAGCTTTCAACTTTTAAGATTGGATACAAGTTGGTTCACTTTAGAAATTAGACAGTGGTGTTTGTAATTGGGGATCAAGTGATAGTGGCATGGTGCTTGCAGCATAAATTAGTTTTCTGTTTATTGAGAGTTACTTGTTTGGAGTTGGACTTGGACATGCTGAGAAGCATAGGCAGACAAATTACTTATACGATGAGTCGTGCACATTGTGGATTTGATTAACTTGTGTTATTGAATAAGTTACTTCTTGTTGCCATGGTAGATACTAGATACTGGGATATGTTGTGGGTTGTAACTCTTGCTATAGCTGGTATAAAAACATCACTTACAGTTACATGGTGTTGTGAAGTAACTAGATTTCGGAAAGATTTCTTTCACTTAATGCAGCACTGAGGATAAAATATAATAATAACTGTAATTAATTCAAAAAATAAACAGTTTATATTATAAATAATTTTAGATTTTATCTCACATAATATTTCGTGGCCCAATTTTAAATTTTATCACATAGTTTTTTTTATTGTACTTTATTCTCTAAATTGCACGGATTTTTTAATACATGCGTTTTAGGCCACTAAATCAGACAGGTGATGTTTTGAATGGCTTTTTTTTATTAAAAAAAAAAAATCAATAATTTATAGGATGAACAGAAATAAGCCACGTCTCTTCGTGGGTATGTCTCGTACGATCGAGCATTTCTTATACACATATAAACGACTTTAGAATAATTAATTTTTGTTTAATATTGGATTTTGAAAATATATGAGAGGATGTATTTATTTGCATTAACTATCACATTAATATTTAGGTTGAAGCCTGTGTGTACTGAATAAAATAATTTAACATCATCATCTTATCATCACACACTATATATGAATAAATTTATTGATTTGATAATAATTATGTGAAACAATTTTATACCCTATTCAACTCTTAAGATACATTAGGTGGTACTTAGTTTGTGTGTTTATTTTTTGTTTTATTTTCTATAAAAAAATTTCATTTTCATATTTTTAAGATTTTGAAAACATGTATCAAGAAGAAAGTATTCTAAGGTGGTTTCGGATTTTCACTTTTTCATAAAAAGACTCAAAACGTTTTTCATAAAAAGATTTTGAAAACATGTATCGGGTCATATTTCGCGATTTTGGCCTACTACAACAAAAGTATTTCAATGTTGAGAACTAAAACCAACATAATCCACCAAACTGAGTGTATGATTTCAGTCCATTTGGATCTCTTAACAAGCAAATTAAGAAACTGTTGAGAAATCCAAACTACTCTTCAGATAATTTAAACCAACCATAACTAACAAATGCAAAGCCAGTAAGTACGCAACAGTTTGACACAATTGTAGAAACATATCCCTTTCTTTAGCTACCTCTAGGAAGAATTTTTCCGATCAAACCAATGAATAGAGGTGCATAGAAAAAGCAAATATAAAAGGGACATATTTAGAAATGTATAAAAAATCATAAAAGTAACATTTCAAATATATAATTAAAATTCCACAAATCCAAATTAAAAATGTATTTCTTGAACATTAATAAAACTCATAACAATATATAAAAGGGAATATCCCCTCTTGATATATACATTTTCTAGGACATCTTTACCCCTCACTATTTGAATATTAAAAAAAATGTATCAAAAGGATATGTTTGGAAAAGAACGGTTTACTCAAAAAGTTAAGCGGACACAAACTATTCACTCTCTTCCAAACTTTGCTTCACTTTCTTCCGTCCCTAAATTACTATCGAACACAACTTTTCCATTCATTCAACCTTCTGGCTTCACTCCTCATTCCTGTCTCTCATATGAATGATATGATTACATATGGAGAAGGGAAATTCTTAATTTAGCATTCTTATGTATTTATAGTTTCTCTTCTCTTCATCGATTCACCGAAGTCGGTGATATTGTATTGTTGTCTTTCATACTAAATTCAATTTAATTTGCTCTTCTCTGCTCTGCCTGTAAATTGATACAAAGGTATCCTCACTCTCTTCCAAGTTGCGCTTCACGTCTTCTCCTTCTGCAAAGTGCAAATAGACTAACAGGCATACCTTCTACCTTTCTATTATTCTTAAAGGCGTACAAAATATATTTTATGCATAATTTATTTCTTTTATATGTTTATTTTTACTTTGCAGAGTCATCTAAGTTCTCAAGTTTACCAATACATAAGTTGCATCAAGGTCTATAGGTTGTTACTTTCAAAATTTCGATTTCTACTACTTTGAAATATATTTTTTTCATTGTTTTTTCAATATAATCCTATTGTATTAAATGTGTTTGGTTTCTTCCTCATTTTATAGTAATTATCCTCATAAGTGATTTGATTCATTTTGCTCCAGGGGTATGCAGCTGGCGTGACATAAGACTATTGGAATCTCAAGTTAAACTGAATGTAAATGCCACTTGGCTTCTTTCTACATACAATCAATGACGGAATTATATATATATATATATATATATATATATATATATATATATATATATATGGTGATTGTTCCTTTTAGACTATGAACTTTTGAATATAATCCACAACTGTTTTTGAGAATGTTTTAACTGAAAATATAAAAAAATTCCAAAAAAAAAAACTTTCATAAATATTTCAAGATTTATATCTAAACAGATCCTTCCTAAATTACTTTATATCTACACTTAAAAATTAAAATAAATATATGCCCTTAATTGTAAATGACAAAGCTCCCATCCCATGGAACAAATTACCCATTGTTTTATATGTTTTTATAATTTTATATATAACATACAAATTTTTACTTTTTGTTTGAAGTCCCCTTAATTTTACAAAATACAAATAAAAAATTGAAACTCTTAATCTTTAATCTATTTTTCACTTCTACACACTAGATAAAGAAAATAAGATTTAGACCATATGTCCCTTAATTATGTTGCAACTCCCTAGTCTCTTCTAACTAAAACTGTAATAAGTGTATTAGATAAAAAAGATAAAATGGAAAAAAATGTTAACACAAAAAATACTAAACTGTTTCATTGTTGCTGATGGAGTAACTTCAGGGTCTCCTTCATCTGTGGGTACCACTCACCCTCAATTATAGTTCTAATAGTTACGTTTGAAAAAAAAAAAAAAAAAAACTGTCCACCTCCTCAAACCGTTCTTTTATTCGTTTCTATAAGCACATTCCCACGTTTGCACACACAAATCCACCCTCTAAGCCATGGCCGGACACGAAATTCTTTTAGAAACTCACCGTCCACGTACAAACCTTTATTCATGTTTTGATCAAGGGTGACCATTGTGGAACTCAAGGATGCAATGGAGGCATTGTTCAACCACGTGCCTCAGAATTTGTGCTTTTCTCAAGCATATTTATCTAAGGGATTTCATATAATCAAATTCATAATTGGTGTTACCAATCGGTAAAGCCGTTTCTCAAAATGTTGAGGCTTTCATTTTTAAGGTTTTTATTTTCAAACTTTTTTAATTTCTTTTCTATTCATAGTTACTTCAATAGCTCGCAAAACTGAAATAATTGGTTATTGTTTGTTTGATTTCTGGCAATTTTTTTGTACGTTGCATAGAATAACCTTCCATTGATGCATGCAAATTTAAGAGTAAAAAAGAAATAGGTTGATATGTAAGAATTTTTATTGTAAAATCTTTTTTTTCTTTTATAATTTTCCTTTTTCCATTGGTCAATGCCAATGGCCATTCTTTTGTTTGTAGGTCAACTATGTGAAGTGTCCTTATATCTTTTCATCAAAGAAGTCCAATGAAGACTTTGTGATAGATCATGTAATTTATCTTCTCAAAGATAATATTGGTAAATTTTTTCATTTCCTTCTTTTACTAATTTCACTATTGTTTGATTAATATATTTTTTTTTTGCCTTTTCATATTGGTAGATTATGTAAGTAGTTTGTTTTCCTCTTCTCATTTTCAAATCTTATTAAAAAAGATGTTTACACATAATGTTTACACAAAATGATCAATAATTCTCAGCAAAGAAAATTATCTCAAAAGAAATTAAAACGATCGACTTCAACAATACATACACATAAAAAACCCAAACCTAAACTGATAAAGGTGAAGAGAACTAATGGATAGTGTTAACTGAGCATTTTTTTTTCTTCATATATTTTGTTATCTTTTTCTTCTTCCTCAAACTATTATTATATTTGTTATATTTTCTTTTCATTTATCTCTCTCTATACAAAAGAGTGACAAAGATAAATAATTTTATATTTACTTCTTTTACTTATTATTTTCATTTTACGAAATTTAAAATTGTTCAATTTTTGAAATTTTAAAACCTATTAATTTGTTAATTAAAATTGCTTTTTTTTTAAATTAAAAAGTTTACAAATTTCTCAAACCTGTCATTTTTTTAAAAAAATTATTCATCTGTTAGTTAAGCTCCCAAGTCCCAACCCAAGAATTCTTTTTTTTTTTCTTTTTCTTTCATTAGATTAGATCTTTTTTACTTATTATTTTTTAAAATTTCCTTTATTGAATTTTAAAAAATTACCAATTTGTTAATTAAATCTTCAATTTTTTGATATTAAAAACCTAAAAACCTGTTAATTTAAATTACTCATTTTTAATTTTAACAATCTACCAAAACTAAACTGTTCATTTTTTAAAATTAGAATATAGCAATTTATTAATTAAAACTTCCCATTTTTTAAGTTTTAGAAATATACCAATTTCATCATTTCCAAGGCTTCTAAATTATTTTAATATTTTTTTTAGTTTTAAAACTTTTTTTTGTCATCAACTAATTGTTTCTTATAATTGTTTTCAACTTACTATTTTTTGTCACAATTAACATTTTTAATGGATAATTCTTAATATGCGCAACGTATAATATCGTTGCCAGCATGTCAATATATTTAAAGTAAGAATTAAAAAAAAAATTGTACAATTTTTTGTTTACATTTAATATATCCATTTTAAGGAATTATTAAGAAAACAATTTTTGAATAAAAAATATTTTTTCATTTTTAATTGTAAAAAGTATCATTTTATTTTCACTTTATTTTTTATTTTCAAAAAAAAATTTAAGAAACAGAAAACATATTTTTTATTATATTCTATTTTTACCTGTTTATACAAATTTTTTGAAATATATATTAAATATTTTTATACTAAAAGTAAAACTACAAATACATGTACCAAAATATTTTCCTACACACAAGTGACTCCTAATTTTACTCTCTTCTTTTCATGCAGTGGGGGCAAAGTTCTAAATTAAACAAATCTGCGATTGAGGCCGAGATAAAACTTGGAGGTGAATTGAGAAAGAAGAAAATATTCATTACCCCGTTTAAATCAAATAGCTGATCAAAGAGTTTCGGACGCCTAGGGTCACCTTCCTAAATGTATAAACTTCCCAATCGGCATAGGAGCAATAAAGTCACTGAATAACGTGACTATACTTATTTGATGTCTTACCAAAAAAAATAAAAAATAAAATGTGACTACACATCACACATGACTCCTATGCTGAATTTTTTACAAGTTTTTATATTTTTGTGCCATGCAAAAAAAATAATTTAAGAACTAATAATTAAATAGTAAATGCACAAAAAGTTAAAACATGTATATAAAAGTAAGTACTCCTTCCAAATTTAAATATAAGAAAAAATATCTATGTTCACATAAATTTCCTAAATTATCTTTAATCACATTGAAGATGATGATTACATTTGAATTAACTTTAAAATATTTTTAAAATAATGACATTAAGTAAAATTAAATTAGTTAAAAAATACTTATATTTCAATCTTCTAAATATGTGCATTTTTTATATTTAAGTCGTATTAGAAATATGTTAATCTAATTAAATTTTAGATACATAAACAAAATATAGTGTAAAAAAAAGCAAAAATAAAATAGAAATATGAACACAGATTTGATAGTGTTTATATTTCTGCTAGTACTAATAAAGAAAAATATGATGACTATTCTATTTGATTTAAAGAAATGAAAAATTTGTGAAAATCAACCAAAATTACCTATGGATAAATTTAGTTGTATGAAAAAAAATTAAAAATATTTAAATTTAAATAAAAAATATAAAATCTACATGTAATTTTAAAATTTTCTCTCTCTTTCTATTATTTTCTCATTTTTTATCTTTACAACCTAAAGAGGAAGGTCGGTCGGCGTCACTTTTCAAAAAGTTTATAAAGCCACAGGGCATTTTGGTCACTGGAGTCAATTCATGTATAATCTCCCTCCTTTTCTGTTTCTTATTTATTTCACTAACCCTCACTCCACGATCACTGATTGCAGTGATGGAAACCGGCGCCGGTGGCGGTGGTAAAGGACAACAAGGCGGTGAAACCGGAAGAGGAATTCCGCAACAACCGCCAGAGGAACCGAATCTGCGACCAGAATGGCGGCGCCCAACCGGAACCGAGCAGGAGGTGGTTCTGCAACCTGAATGGCGGCGACCGAGGCCAAGCGCTCCTCTTTCAGAACCTTCCAATCGTGTCGCCGAAGAGGAGTTGCTATTCCAACCGGAATGGAGACGCTCAAAGCCAAGTGCAAGTGCAATTGCGAATGCCAATGCGAGTGTTTGGGAACCTGAATGGAGGCGATCGAGACCAACGGCAACGGCGTTTCCGTGGAACCAGAATTACGGCGTTCAGAAAGGTAGGGCTTCGAGTTCCGGCGGCGGCGGCGTTGAAAGACGCGGAGACCCTAACGACCTTTGGCGGCGACCTGCTCCTCCGGCTACAGGTATATACATTCATTGTTCAAAGAAATGTTCCCTTCTGCGTGGTACTTACTTTCTCTTTATCATGTTTCGTGGTTTAAGACTTGGAATAGGTACTGTAGAAACTACTATAATAAGGTTCCTCTCATGTCCGGTTTAAGCATGCATTATTGGTAATTCAGTGGTTTTTGTTTTTACTGATAATTAATAAAACGTGACTTTGTTCTCACTTTGTTTCCTCTTTTCAAGAATTTGCAAACGAAATGATGTAAACAATTATAAACTTCTCTGTAAGCGCTTATAAGATAAGAAAACAAGAAAGTCAAAAGAATTGAATTTTTTTTGTTATGTTAAATTCAACTTATGCATTCCATATTTTGAAAACGTTAAATGAGAGTATAAAAGATATTTTGAAAACATTAAATGAGAGTATAAAAGTTAAGTGCTGCATAAGTTGATTTTAGCTTGTAGGAGGAGTTCAATTCGTTTTTATCTATAAGTACTTTTGGAGATGTTTATCCAAACAGGACCTAAATTTCGTTTTTGCTATTTTTTTAGAAATTCTTGAACGCCAGAAGCAAAGTATGAGTTGGTATTTTTTGTAATTATTAGTAAAAATATATCAATTTAAAAATAAAACCAAGAAAAAATGAAACGCAATATTAAGTTTTTTTTATTATGAATTACAGGCATAAGGACAACAAACTAGATAAATATAAATTATTAAAAGTCTTGTTTATTATTATGTCGATTTGTTTTTTAGCTATTAATTTTCCTTGCAGATTCTGTAGTTCCCAAACTGGAAAAATTACAGATATCAAAACAGTTACCTGCCTCAACTTGTACCCTTGAAAAAAAGGATAAAATTTCACCTATTCAGAGACCTGACAATGGTGGCACGTTAGCAATTTTGACAAGCAGACTTTGTGTCAATCATTTCCCAGTTAAGTTTGATCCAGAGAGTATAATAATGCATTACAGTGTCGGTGTCAAACCTAAGGTTTCTTCAAAATTTGGCCAGCCTAAGAAATTATCAAATTCTGATCTGTCCATGATCAGAGAGAAACTGTTTTCTGACGATCCTGAGAGGTTGCCCTTGGAAATGACTGCACATGATGGTGCAAAAAATATTTATAGTGCTGTACAATTACCAGAAGAGACCTTTACTGTGGAGATCTCTGAAGGAGGAGAGGATGGAAAGGCCATTTCATATAGTGTTACCTTAACTCTTGTTAATAAACTCAGGCTTCGCAAGTTAATGGACTATCTTAGTGGGCTTAACCTCTCCATTCCTAGGGATATTTTACAAGGGTTGGATGTGGTGGTGAAAGAGAATCCAGCTAGACGTGCTGTTTCTGTAGGACGACACTTCTATCCCACAAATCCTCCTGTCATAATGAAGGATCTTCACCACGGGATAATTGCTATTGGGGGGTTTCAGCATAGTTTGAAGCCAACATCTCAGGGTCTGTCCTTATGTGTAGACTACTCAGTATTGGCTTTTCGAAAGCGAATGTCAGTCTTGGATTTCTTGCATGAGCGTATTGATAAATTTAAATTGGATGAATTCGAAAAATTCAGAAAATTCGTTGAGGAGGCACTTATTGGATTGAAAGTTAATGTGACTCATCGTAAATGCAATCGGAAATACATTATTTCAAGATTAACACCTATGATTACAAGGTATGTCACTTTTCCCATTGACAATACTGGTGGATGGAACTCAAATGATGTTAGTCTTATTACCTTTTTTAAAGAAAAATATGGCAAGGATATTGTGTACAAAGATATTCCTTGTCTAGATTTAGGGAAAAACAGGAAAAAGAACTATGTACCCATGGAATTCTGTGTTTTGGTTGAGGGCCAAAGATATCCCAATGAGCGTCTGGATGGTATTTCTGCGAATACATTGAAAGCAATGTCACTAGCTCACCCAAATGAGAGGGAGTGTGCAATACAAAAGATGGTGCAATCTAGTGATGGACCTTGCGGGTAAGTGGAATATTATTTCAAATGCATTATTTCTTAACGTGTATGCCTTTTAGAACTTGATGAAAATGACCCCCCCCCCCCAAAAAAAACTTCATACTTTGTGTGAAAAACATCTGTCAACCAAGCATGAAATATCTACCAGGTGTCAGGTTCAAGTCACTGAACAAGTTTCGTTCATATGCTCTGGTATTAAATGCCAAAGTGGAAGTTACTAAATTCTTTGGATCCTTTAAACAAGAAACTAATCAGAAGAAGCATAATAATATGATGGAAAACCATAGTTGCTAGCAGGAAAAAACTACACTTTACTCTTTACGGTGGTAGTCTTCGAACCTACTTAAGACTGGGAAAATGAAGAGACTCGGATTTCTTTAGAAGATAGGACAGAATATTATTTTTGTCTGTGTTTCTAGCAGTATAATAAAATTGACAATTAAACTCCTAGCTAAATAACATGAATTGCACTGCTAATGCTAGACTCCTAGCTAAATAACATGAATTGCTCTGCTAATGCTAGACTCCTAGAAATATACTATTGAACTCCTGATGAAATGCAACATGTGCACTTAAATTTCTATTTATAATTGATTAATTTTCAAATCATGAAATTATCAAAATAATGCTCAGATGTATAGCAATTGTTCTAGCCTGGATATAAGTACAAACCTGCACAATTTTGTATTCATTACCTTGAAATGTCTGTTGATATATTCATGATTATATAATTGTTCCGCTATTTTGGTCTAAGATATGTAGGAGACATGTCTCACTTTCAATGTCATTTGGCAGTGATCTTATTCAAAATTTTGGAATGAGTGTCAACACAACCATGACAACTATTGTAGGACGTGTACTTGGTCCTCCAGAGTTGAAGTTAGGTGATCCAAATGGAAAGATCATCAAATTAACAGTGGATATGGAGAAATGTCACTGGAATCTTTCTGGAAAATCAATGGTGGAAGGTAAACCAGTTGAGTATTGGGGTGTTCTTGATTTCACTAGTTGTGGGACATATAAGTACAAATTAAGAGGCAAGGAATTCATTCAAAAGCTTATAGGTAAATACAAGAAATTGGGTATATACATGCAGGAGCCCATTTGGTATGAAGAATCTTCAATGAAGATACTTGCGAGTTATGATTTACTATCCGAATTACTTGAAAAAATTAACTACATTTGTAAATATAACCAAGTTCACCCGCAATTTCTTCTCTGTGTAATGGCTAAAAAAAGTCCCGGTTATAAGTACCTAAAGTGGATTTCTGAGACCAAACTTGGGATAGTGACACAATGCTGCTTGTCTAATAGTGCTAATGAAGGGGAGGACAAATTTTATACTAATCTGGCTCTCAAGATCAATGCCAAGCTTGGTGGCAGTAACGTGGAGCTCAGTAATGGGCTATCATACTTTGAGGGTGAAGGAGATGTTATGTTTTTAGGGGCTGATGTCAACCATCCTGGTTATCAAGACACCAGGAGTCCATCAATTGCTGCTGTGGTTGCTACTGTTAATTGGCCTGCTGCAAATCGTTATGCAGCACGTGTTTTCCCACAATACAATCGAAGTGAGAAAATATTGAACTTTGGGGATGTTTGTCTTGAGCTTGTTGCATGCTATAGGAGGATGAATGGAGTTAGGCCAGAAAGAATTGTTATTTTTCGTGATGGGGTGAGTGAGTACCAGTTTGACATGGTTCTTAATGAAGAGCTACTAGATTTGAAGAGAGTATTTCAAAGAGTAAATTACTTTCCAACAATCACTCTTATTGTAGCACAAAAACGACATCATACTCGATTTTTTCCAGAGGGTTGGAGAGATGGGTCTTCCAGTGGCAATATTTTGCCCGGAACAGTGGTCGACACAAAAGTTATACACCCTTTTGAGTTTGACTTCTACCTTTGTAGTTACTATGGAAACCTAGGTACAAGCAAGCCTACCCATTACCATGTCTTATGGGACGAGCACAAGTTTACATCTGATGAATTGCAGAAGCTAATATACGAGATGTGTTTCACCTTTGCAAAGTGCACTAAACCTGTATCTTTAGTCCCTCCTGTGTATTATGCTGACCTTGCTGCTTATAGAGGACGATTATACCATGAAGCAAGGATTGGGATGCAATCTTTAAAGTCAACAGCATTTTCATCTTCTAAAGATGCTTCATCAGCTTCACGAACTGCTTCATTTGAACAGGGATTTTACACATTGCATGCTGACCTGGAAAACATAATGTTCTTCATCTAAAGGGACTTGTTGTCCACTCTACCAGAAGTACGGGGAAAAGCTTATAACTTCTCTCCTGTCTAAACGTGTGTTGCATATTCTGCTTTTTCTGCTCAAAATAGTGAAGAAGTTTGTGCGCGAATCTAATGACTCAGTCTTGAAACCATCTTCTGTTTTCCATTATACCATTATGTATATATGAATAAATAGTCAACCTTAATTGGCGGCACAATAAGAACAAAATAAAGTGGTTAAGACCTGAATGATATTTCTCCATTTGTGTCATTATCCACTATACAATGGTATATTTACTTAACGACAATTGCCATGGATAAAAAAGTTACTAAAAAGTTAACCCGATAACATTAGCCACAAGCCGACAACGAGAACTTCACGAGAACCACCTTCAGTGACTCACACTAAACCTTTATGCTGTGTTTGGTTGAGGGGAGGGTGTAAAAATAGGAAAGAAATTGTGTGCGTTTTATGAGTTTCACATCTTTTACTGCATTAATTCAAATATTACTTTATTTTTATCATTTCTATTTGCATCCTCTCAACCAAACACAGCATTAGGTGGGCTGCGGGAAGGGTTCAGAACCGGAACGACAAGGAAGACTTAGGTCTTCAGATGAGAACGCTGACTCGCGCAACCCTTTTTCCTATTTTTCCTCCTCAATTTCTTTTTCTAGATAAATAATAATAATGTTAACTGAATAAAAAAACATCACATAGACCGGCACCAATCTTGTTGTCAAGTGAGCAATTGTTGGTGGCTGCTACAAGCTCAGCCAGGGTGGATGATGGATAATCTTCAACATCTCCCGTTTTAAAACCATGCACAAGGGAACGGGATGTTCCCAAATCTGCTCCACTATTATTTCCTATTGCATTGTCCATTGCCGAAGCAAAATCATCCATAGGAGATGTTCCCAAATCTACTCCAATACTTCTGAACCCCTTGTTCACTGTCCAAGCAAAACCACGCACGGGAATGGGATGTTCCCAAATTTGACGCAGTCCAACTCTTCATGGCACTATTCAGACTACCCAAACTTTAGTAGTCTCATGTACACACATCTAAACTGCTAGTCCATACTATCAACTCCCTTTTGTTATGGCCCTACAAAAATCTGTTATTGGTACAAAGTGTTTATGATTTTACAAATAATTAATTTTTATCGAAAAATTGCATTGTTCACTTTTAGTGGAATCCTGTTTTCTCAATCATATTTTTTTATTCACAACACTCAAACTTGAAATCTTGCTTAAATGACTTAATTAAAAATAAAGGAAAATTCAGACAAAACTTCCTTGTTATCAAGTTCTCCAATTTATATTCTTGTTATCAAGTTCTCCAATTAAATGAGTTGAAATTTTTTAAATGGACATCTATGTGGCAAATATTTTGTTGATTTTAAAAACATGCAAGGAAAAATGCTGAAACTTTCCTCCAATCATATAAAAGAAAACTTTATGATAATGGACGGATAAAGCTTAACGTCCTCCACCTTATGCCTCTAAACTCCCACTGCATTGACAAATGAGAACATTCAACTTTTATGTCTTTCTTCTCTATCAATCCTCCACCCTCTTATGTATTTTTCTAGTCCACTTGTATTTGCAACCTCGAGATTTTTTTAAAATAAAAAGAATGTTTGCTACTATTAGAAGAGTAAAATTCTGTTACTTAGTTAATCTCTTAGTTTCTTGTGTTACTTGTTATCAATGCTCAATAGTTATTATAAATAGGAACACATGTACTTCATTTGTATCGTTTATCATATCAATACAACGGCATATTTTCATGGCAGTCATCCCTTATTCTTTGAGCTCTATGATTCAAATGAGCATTACTTGCATCTCTCATCACTCCTAAGTTTTCTGATAGCTACTGTGTTGCGTTAAGTCTATATTCTACAAAATATGTACTAATGTACAAGTATGGTGATGGAATCATTGTAAAAGTAATATCTCATGTTGATACACATATTCTTTTAATGACATTGTTCATACTTTCATTGTGTTGTGTAGTTATCATGTCTATACAAAATTTCTCTCGACGATAAAATAGTGCTTATTTTTTCATCAAAGTAAATGTTTGCATCAATCAACTATTGTCTTAAGATCTCATTTCTCAATCATGTGACTTGCCACATGATATACTAGTATGATATTAGAATCACATATAAATTTTGAATAAATTATATTTTTAGTCTCTTATTTTTTCATAAATTTATTTTTGCTTTTTAACAATTTTTTAATCAACTTTAGTTTCTCAGCTATTATTCATGTTTTTAGTACCTTCCTTCAATAGCATTATTAGACAATCATATAACTTATGTAAATTGCTAATTATGACAGCGACGTGTTAAAATATTGATTTAAGACATTTTCTTTTAATAATTTTAAGGTGTTAATCAACAATTCACAACACATAAATCAACGGTTCACTGAACTATAATTCAAAACACAAAATCAACACGTCACATTAAGTAAAATCATAAGAAAAAAATAAACAAAATCACAAACGACTAAACTTATGAATCAAGACTTACGCACAAATAAATAAAAAAATCCTGATTTTAGAAATATGTTAGCCTTTTGAAAAAAAAAATCCCATTTTAATTTTAATCAGTGACACTATTATTTGCACATGGAAAAAGGGAAAAATTGATGTGGCTAGAGAGCCATTTCCGTAAAAAAAAATCAAATTTGGCCTTGGTTTTTGTCTCTGTTACACCTCAGGTATTCCCTCTGCAATGTCAAATCTCACTTGTCCTCTTGCTTCACCTTCATCTTATTCTTCCTTTACTTTTTCATTTTAAATTTATTTCAAAAGCCTATTCTTTCTGCCTTTTTCCTTCTCTATCTCCGTACCCTCCCTCCTTTGTTTGTACCAACTTTTTATGTTCATCTTCTTCTCTCTTCCCAACAACACACCATTGACCATTCTCTCTTCTTCTTCTTTCTCCATTTTCATCTTTTTTCATAACCAACCACTCTTCTTTGGTTCAAGTTGGTTCCTTTTCCACCTTTCATCACACCCCATTTTGTTTATTCTCTCTGTTGCTTTCTTCTTTACCCCACAACTCTAAAACACGGTATTTCCATCAGTGATTCAAAGTTTTGCAAAGGTGAGAAAATCAACATGCAGACGCTATTATGGCCTTAACAATGCCTAACAAAATCGTCCATAGAAGTTCTTAGTTTTTTTTTTTATTATTATTATTATTATCGTTGGTTTCATATGTGACGGGACACGTTCTTATCGATGTGTCTAGTGTTTCTTTGGGCTTTTTGGATTTCTGGGTTGTGATAGGGACATGCAATGATGGTGTTTGTTACCGAGATTCACATGTGTGTCATTTGTTTTGGCGTGTTCTTGTTTCTCGTTTGTTTTGGTGTCTGTTTTCTCTGTTCTTCTTTTTATCTTTTCATGCAATTGAAATGGCATGAAGTTATGAAACATTAAACTATCGCCGTATATCAGAATTGGAATTCAATTTTTTTACATTACAATTTCATAGCTGATTATTGTGATTCTTCTTTTGTAGATATTCATCGTTGGAGGGGAACTCTATTGGAAATTTGTTGCTTTTCTATCCTTTTGTAGTCCTCTAGTCAGATTGTGGGGACCTTCAAGACCTTCAAATTTGTTGGCATGGTTTCCCCACACTTGTGTTGATCCTTTGTAAGTGATGCTGTAATCTGAGTTCTTGAATTAAAGCAAAAAAGTTGATGATGCTTTGCATCGTAGAGTGAATTATACATGGAAGTGTTGTCAAGATTCTTGGTTGGCGCATTGCATTCAACAACTAGCAAATGTATGGTTTTGCTTGTTACTGTTTTGATCCTTAGAGCACTGTTGTTTCCATCCTTCCCTGGCTTTGATGGGATTGAATGGGGAAACCTTGTATGTATCCGCACTCCGTTTTTGAATTCTGACTTTGGAATTCAGCAAGATAAGTTTCTGGAGGTTCCTCAGCTCGTGTGGGGATTAAACAATCAGAAGATTGCATTTACAAGGGCTTGCCTTACTGCTAGAATGCTGAATAGAACATTGTTGATGCCAAGCCTTAGTGCCTCACTGTTTTACAAAGAAATTGACCTCCTGCAACCGATTTCCTTTGACAAGGTATTCCAATTTAAGAAGTTTAATGCCCTTTGCCATGGTTTTGTCCGGTTGGGATGCTATTCGGATGTCTTGAATAGAACAGAAGTGCTGGAAATGGAGAAGGGGAGTGGCAGGAGGTGGACAGTGGAGAGAGATTTGGCACAATTGAAGGAGCATAGTAAGGGTTCTTTTGACGATTATGAGGTAATTCGGATTGTAGGCAAGAACCCTTTCTTGTGGCATGATCATTGGCCTGTGAAGGACTATGCAAGGGTTTTTGAGTGCTTGGATTTGACAGAGGAGATTGCTAAGGAAGCAGACAGGATTGTGTCTAGGATTAGAGCTGTCGGAAGAGAGGTAACAGGCAACACTGAAGCAGTGGAAGTGGAGAACAACATTATCACCTCTGATGGATCTTCATTTCAGCCTCTTCCATTTATTGCTGTCCACATGAGGATAGAAATTGATTGGATGATTCACTGTAAAAACTTAGAGCGGAGATTGAACACGAATCAAATCTGCAGCGGCAAGAAAGAGATACTGGAAAGAGTTCAGAACATTGCTGGTTTGAAGACTCCAGTTGTTGTTTATCTTGCTGTTGCTGATAAACTCCTTAGCAATTCATCCATACTAGATGATTGGGAAGAAGGGTTTCTTCCTTTTGAGAAGAAGAGGCTTGGTGTTGATGGAATTTATAAGAAGTATCCCTATTTAATTCAATCTGCAATTGACTATGAAGTGTGTTTAAGAGCTGACATCTTTGTGGGAAACAGTTTCTCCACATTTTCAAGTCTTATAGCTCTTGAAAGAACACAGAACATGATCAGAATGAATGTCACCAACATGTGTGGAGAAAATGTAAGATGGCCTTCTTATGCTTATAATATACCAGCAGAATCAAATGGCCCAATGAGATGGGTGACAAATATGTCAGAATCAAGTCTTCAAGCAATCAGCTATGGCACCAATCACATCTCTTGTTGATAATGCGTTGTTTAATTAATTAAAACTTTTAGAGTAGATGAAGAGCCCCTTTTCTCGTCCCAACATGATCATTTCTTAGTTTGCTTGGCACACTTTAAAAAGAAGAGTTTTAATGTAGAGAATATAGCGATGGATTATATGTGTTTACTCTGAGGTACAGTTTGCTAGTTATGTAAATTTAATACTTTATTTTGAAACAATTTGCTCAGGTGTGGCGACGTTTGTCTGGTTGTTAAAAAACAAAATCCCTCCAAAAGAGTAAGTCTTGGTTTCTGTTTACATTTTGTGTTTGTAGTTTGGGTGGTGTTACTGTTGGTTGATTGGGTTCAAGTGTGAGAGCATTGCAAAAGGTGGAAAGAACACTGTCTATTTTTGTTGAATAGTTGGGAGAACACAAAGTGGACCCTCATTAGTTATTTAAAAAATAAGTGGACCCTCTTTTACTTTCTTTTACATATGAAATTCACTTTCATGATATTAGATCTAACAGTATCGTTGGGAGTTTCTGATTTTTTATTTTTAAATGTAATTTTTAAAATAAAACGTGTTTAGCAAAAACGGAACCAAATTGGTTTTCAATTCAATTTCAACACAATTTTGCATTCATTATCAAAATCAAGAATTTTTTTTTTTGTGAATTTGGTTTATAGTTTTAAAAAATACATTCTAACCATCATCATCATACCACAACCATTCCACCACTACCACTCCTACTCCTACCCCCACCGCTGCTGCCACCGTCACCATTCTATCATAATGATCACTGTCGTTGTCAATGCTATTACTATAACCATTTTGCTGTTGTTGTTGTCTCCACCACCACCACCTCTACGCTGTCACAACCACCATCACCTCCATTATCGCCTCCATCATTCCACCACCACCATCACACCTCGCCTTTGCCGTCGCCTCCACCATTTGTCATTGTCACCATTTTGTCGTCTCCATTGTCGTTGTCACCATTGCTACCACCATACTACTCCACCACCACCATCTTTTCGCCTCCATTGTTGTTGTCGCCGTCATGCCACTATTCCACCCTACCATTACTCATAATTTTTTAAATCAAACTGGTGATTGACCTAGTCAAGGTATTGGTTCACTAAGTCAATGGTTGAACAGGGGGTCACTAATTAACTTGCATGACCCAATCTTTATTAAAAAAAATTAAAATTTTATACTCAACCTTAATTGACCCACATGACTTAACACATTTCCTCCCTTGAGCATGACCCGACCTAGGTCAGTGGGTCACTGGTTTAACACACGAAAGAATCATCCTCAGAAAACAAGCATCTTAGATGGTTGAGCTCAAGCGAAGCATCCTGAGAGTAAGAAGTTCGATCAATTTTGCCAAAGCCTCTCAATCTAATGCTTCTTATCTAGTTAGGAAGTATAGTTTAAGATTACTCTTTCGTCTAGGATGCCTAACTGCTGCATCGAAAATTGGGGATTGGGGGGGGGGGGTGGACACTTCGAGGGGGTAGTTTTATCTAGGGCAGATGTGCAAACCCGACCGAGTCATATTAGGTTGCACCAGGTTCAATGCACGGTCGATTCAATAGGAAACTCAACCCGACTAGACCTCTGAGTCGTGCTCGAATAAGTCCAACTGATCGGGTCAATCTGTGTTTTAAAACACCATCATCACCATTTCACCACCATTGTCACAACTACTATTCCATCCCACCACCACTATCACCACCATTGTCATCGTTGTTACTCTCACTCTGCCATCACCATTATTTTAAAGTAGAGCTAATTAAAATAAAACAATTTGCTCATTTTATTTTGTCTTCAATTTATAACATCTTTTTAAAAACTAAAAACATGGAATAAACCAAAACTCAAAACTAAAACTTATTTTGAGTTTTAAAAATTTCAAAACTAAAAATGAGAAACCACCTGGAATGAGGCCTTAGGAATGCTGCAATGGAAATTTCATTTTTAGAAATGATTTTCTGCATTAAGTTTTTACATGTGAATTCCTTGTTGTTTACTTTCATGCATTCACATAGTACATCAAATCGATGGATAAATATCAAACGGTTAGAGCATTTGCAATGCATGATTACTTAAATGGGTTGTTTATCTTAAATTTGTGAACCCTACAATGTCACGTAGATTTAAGAACTTTGTACAAAATTTTACTTCAATGCTAAAGTTGCTAGAGCGAGCACTTAACTTAAGCCACATTAAATTTTGGATTGAAAAATTATTCTTTTTTTTTTTGTAGTAATCAATTAAGTTACAATTACTTATATAAACAACTCACTTAAGCATCCCATTATCAAGTCATCAACTCCAATAAAAAAATTTGTTAAGCATCTGTGTTAGAGATGCTCTTAGATGTTATTTTTGACATGCATTAGGATTTGTGTCATTTATAGTGTGTTAGAATAACACACAAGAATCAATTCCATCTTATAAAAAGATTATATCCAATGAAGGATACATGTGGTTTAGATAAAAATTATAGTGATTCTATGAAAAAGTAAAAATAATTATTTGTTATTTTAACTTTATAATAAAAAAATTAATTGATTATTTCTTTTGGTCAAATTGATCTAAACACAAAATTAGTCGTCATTCAAAAGTTCCCATTTGATGATTGGGTGAATGCTTAAATTTGGTGACTACCAAATCCATTTCCATTAAATTTATTGGTGGAGCATTGCAACGGGGTTTGCATTTGCATACCCTTGTACAAACAGTCATGATTTTACTTTCAAATTTTAGGTTAGTACAATCATGTATGAATCAAGCTTTAGGAAGTGCCATCTTTTTCCTGATCTAGCCAAAAGTAAATAACAAAGGAGTCCATCACAGACTAGGAGAGGGACTTTGAAAGGGCACCTTCACCTAGGGTGGGGAATCAAACTACTGTTATAGGGTGGTGGAGTGAAATTATTTTGGATTTTAGGCCTAAAAGGAGTCTCCTCAGAATTATCTGTGATATCTAACTTTTCGGTTCAAAATGTTTATTCTAAGTAACAATTCAAGTAAGCCACTTAAAAAGAAAAAAAAAATGAAAATTGGTAAGAGGTCATTGTATCATTCTGCATGTGAATTGGCAATAGATTAGATGGTTTACTTTACCCATTCCGATGCCGGGCTTTAGAAAAATCATAGATGAATTGATTCGATGAAGGTGGTCTTTTTTTAAAAAGCCTAAATGTAGAGGAGACTTGTATTAAAAAGTAAAGGTTAAATTAATTTACAAGTTTAATTATTTGATAATTTTAATTAGATTTTTGAATTAGTTTTTTTTAAGTTGAGTTTCTGAACTTGAATTTATTTTTTAATTAGGTCCTATTGTTAACTTTGTTAAGAAAAACTAACGATACAAATTTAGGAACCTAATTGAAAAACATGATTTAGTTTAGAGACATGTTGAGTAATTTAAAGGTAAATTAAAAATCATACAAAAACTATCACTTTAGTGAAGAGTTTATTCATAAGTAGTGTATTGGGTAGGTTCAAATAGAACCTTTAAGAGAAAGCTAGAAGTGCAACTAAGGATTGATACTTTTGGAATGTAAAAATACTGGTTGAATAGCTCACAAAGGTTGAGAATAGAGTTTAGAACATGGAAAGGTGATAATATTAGCTTGAAGAAGTGAGAATATTTAGTATAGAATTACAGAAAGGACAATACTATATTCAGAAGCAACCACATAGTCTTTAGGAGAATATTGTGAAAGCTTGGGAGGATTTGATAATTACTTAGTAGGTTCTTGAATTATTTTAAAAAAAATTAATTAGGTTACTCTGAAAGCAACACATTTTTTTTTATTAATGTACCCTTCCCACTTTCCTTCTTTCTCACACTTGCCTTTCATCTGTTAACTAATATTAATATACACGTCAACAAATAAAAAGAGAAAGTGTTATAATATATCAAATGAAAAAATTGATTTATAATTTAATGACATTGTATGATCATTAAACTCATATTAGATTGGGTATGATAGAAATATGTGGTAGTTTCTGTATTTTTGCTAATATTTATTAATGGATATGAGAAAAGATACAAAACTTTAATGAGTTTTTCAAAGGAGAGAAGATAAGGGAGAAATAATAGGTAGAAAAAGGTTATAGGATAAAAAAAGAGATAAAAGTAATTGCTATTATTAGAAAAACGACCAATAAATTAATTAATTTAATTAGTAAAATAGTAAAACTTAACATGGTAGAAAAACCCTTCTTTTATAAATTGTTGTTGCAATATTGAAAGGATTTATGAACCGTAACTTTATTTGCTCCTACCTTTTCATTGTTTATTTCTTCCTTTAGTTGATAATGCGAAGTGGCAAAAGTTATACGTAAGGGTGGTCAAACTAGTGTGGATAGGATAAATTGCTACCGTATGGATAAAATAAATCCAACTATTAATAAAATTGGTTCACAATGGACCACTTAGAATCTGATCCATCGTAGCCTTAGCCTAAAAATTGTGGTAAGAGAATGGGATAAACTAATTGGAAGCAATAAAGGAAAGCGGTGAAAAAAGTTGTTAATAAAGTGATAAATGAAAGATAAAATGATAAAAAATATATAATTTGATTGATTTGGTCGGAGATCTCGATTACATTGTATTTTCTCTTGTTTGTAATGACTTCCAAGCAATTATAAGCATCACTCATTTTCTAATGACATAAGTCATTTTCTAATAACTATCCACGTTTGACACTTAAGGAACATGCTTTCATCATGGGGAGTCATCCTAGAAACTACCTTGAACATTTTCCCAAGTTTTGACCTCTATTTGTTTTATTCTCTATGCAGAAAAATAATTGTTAACTCCTTACTACCCATTTTTCCTTTTTTTAGTAAAACATGGCTCCATGCATGCTTAGGCTGGGAAAAACTACTTCCAGTTGCTCCCACATTCGTTTCTCTTCCAGCTTATTCTTTCTTGAAGTATATCTTATTTTTAGGTCACTTCTCAATCCAATTCTATTGCGCTAGCCAACAGTAATAGTTGTAACTCTAGGTCAAAGTAGAACTCATTAGATTGTGCTTGTATCAGTCGATGACCATTAGCTAAATTAGCCAATTAAAATAGTTGTTAGCTGAAAATAAACCACTATCCTCATAAGCAAACAATTTTGGTGCCAACAAAGCCATAGATAGGTGAGTTTGAATCTTCTCACTAATATTGTTTACCATCAACTAACATTTACTTATTAAAAGATAAAATCTTAAGTTAAAAATTCATTTTCTTCATTATATATATAAAAAAAGCTTTACTAAAATGCATTATTTAATGACATATAAATAATATTTATTAATATATAGTAATATTTTCATAATGATATTTATAAAAATTATCATTAATATAATTTTTACTTCTCATTATGTTTAAAAATTATATAAGTATTTTTTCAACATAGATAATTTTTCATAAAAAATGTTAGATCATATACAAAATTATATTAAGTAAATAGTCCAAAACTTAAAAAATAAACCTTTCTCAATCTTAATTTCATCCCTGTTTAAACGGCGAAGCAAGGCATTGCTCTCTCTCTCTCTCTCTCTCTCTCTCTCTCTCTCTCTCTTTGTTTTTTTATTAATTAATTTTTTGGGGGGTGAGGGTGTCAATTTGTCAAATTAATAATTAATAATTAACACCAATAATCTGAGTAAAGATGGGTTGATAAGCCGCTGAAGTGGTCGTCTTTTAGATTATTAGGGTTTTTATTCTGTTGCAGATTCAGTGGTTAAGAGTAACTGCTCAAAAGAATAATAATATCAAATTCCAACCAGATAAGGAGTGTAAAATTTCGAAGCTTCGCTTCTTTCTTTTATTACTTGATACCCTTTTCCTCTCTTTCTCCCTCTCTCTCTCTCTTCTCTTATTCTCGTTGTTTAGTTACCTACCGTGGATTAAAGTCAATGCCCTATCTCGCTTCTTTTTGTATTTGATTTCTTTTGGGTTTCGCAGTCTCCCCAAAAGGGTTGTTTTTATTTTGTTGTAAAATTTTGTAATTTTTGCTTGGACTTGTGATAAAAAAAATTTGATTTTTTAGATCGATTCATTGATGGGTCATGCTGGGGTGTTGTTAATTGTTGTAATGGCTAATTGAAGTTCTGTTGGTGATTTGTTGGGGAAAAAAATGGGGGATCAGGGTGTTTTAGGTGTTAATGTTGGGAGAGAGGAAGAGGAAGATGAGTTTTGCAGTTGCTGTGGAGATGAAGATGAAGAAGTGTGGAAAGAGACCGAGGAAACTGTGGTGGAAGGGTTGAAGGATGAGCTTGATGAATTTTCAGTGAAGATGTTCTTCAAGGGGTTGTCAATGGCTGGTGTTGAAAATTCAAGTTCTGGGATTTCTGGAATTGGAGTGTTCATGGAAAGGTCTTCAGGTCTTCCTGCTATAAGGGTGCAGAAAAAGCTTGACTTTTATGCGGCGGAATCAATGGTTGACTATTTGGCACTCTTGGATGGGTTGCTGGAAGCTACCCAGAACAAGATCCGCAGGGTTTTTGCTTTCACTGATTCTGAGTTGTTGCACGATCAGGTTGGCATTTCAGTGTTTAATGTTAAGTAACATTTTTTTGTTTTATGGTATGATTATGATTGATGAAGATCCAGACTAGCATTTGGATGCCAAAATTGAAATCACTTGTATGAATTTTTGTAGCTATTAGCAGCGTGTCTGTTGAAGTATTGCCTCGTTTCTTTTCCCATCAATTGTTTAGGCATGTTATGCTTCTCTGTTCATGTTTCGATTTGTGGATGGACATTGAGATAAGCATTATTGTGTCTACCAACTGGGTTTGGGTCTAGCAGAAGTAGCTAGCCCCCCACAACTTGATTTACCAAGGTTTGAATCTTTGCTGAGAGATGTGTCTATATTTAGTGTTTGGTAATTCCTCGAACAGGATTGCTTCCGAAAGAGTATACCTGTAGTGGAAAACTAAAACAAAACAAAACTTCAAGCCTTTGTTCTATTGCTGGGTTTGCACAAACATCATATGGTGTTTCATTTCTTAATACTTATTTTCATACTGAATCGAGCATGGCTGTTATTTACTTCTCAATATCTTTTGTTTGTTTGGATGTCCTTTTTCTTTTTTATTTCTTTAGTTTGTATATAGAAAATTGTTAGAGATATGTGTTCTAGCAGGCACACTGATTCAATTTGAAGAGCAAATTACTTTTTTCTATAACAGCTGATGACTTGGTTATTTTTCATGCACGTGTAAGACTTTTTCTTCAATGTAATTGGGGATGCTTGGTGGACTAGGAGGATTGAGTTTACCATTTAAAATCAACAGATAGCCTATATTCCAAATTTGTTTTAAAAATACATTAATTGACATTACTTTGACATGTGCCACTAACCTCTAATAGTTCTTTAATGTGTATTTGTGAGTATTTCCCAGGTCATTGTCTTTAACTATCCTTTTGTTTGAATGTGATTATTTTGACAGATTACATTTCGGAAAAAATTGGAGATGCCTCTTTTGACGGCACTCAGAGAAAGGATTCTGGAACTTGCCAACAATTTTGAGGATTTTGTTTTAAACCTTATACCCTCTACTGATCTTGAGCAGCCACTGCATTTGGCCAAAGTAGCTATTGGACTTGTCACTTTCCCTGTAAATGGTGAGATATTGCTTAAGAACTGTTCTATTTGCTGTGATGACAAGCCAGTGCCAATTATGATTACCTTGAAATGTTCGCACACATTCTGTTCACATTGCTTGAGGGCCTATGCTGATGGTAAAGTACAATCTTGTCAAGTCCCTATAAGATGCCCTCAACCAAGATGCAAGTATTGCATGTCTGTAACTGAGTGCAGGTCTTTTCTTCCATTCACATCCTTTGAATCACTGGAGAAAGCCCTTTCTGAAGAAAATATTGACCATTCAGATAGAATTTATTGTCCATTTCCAAATTGCTCTGTTCTCCTTGATCCTCATGAATGTTCATCAGCAAGGGCCAGTTCATCTAGTCAGTCTGACAACTCTTGTATCGAGTGTCCTGTTTGTCGGAGGTTTATCTGTGTGGACTGTAAGGTTCCTTGGCATTCTTCTATGAGTTGTATAGAATACCAGAACCTGCCAGAGAAGGAGAGGGATGCTTCTGACATTACCTTGCATCGTCTTGCTCAGAATAAAAGGTGGAAGCGTTGTCAGCAGTGTCGTAGAATGATTGAGCTTACTCAAGGCTGTTACCACATGACATGCTGGTAAGATACCAAAAAGTGTTGACTATTTTTATATTTATTTCATTACATAGTCTACCATTGCAAACCTGAAATCTACTTAGGTAGTATGCAGTCAAAGTATTATATTGAAAGTGGAACAATATATTATAGAAATTTACATGTTAAGAAGTGAGGGTGGGATCTGCCTATTTAAAACAGGGTCGCATGCAAGTTCTGTTTTCTTCCTTGCCTGTTAATGGTTTCTCATTTCTTTTTATGATTATGTGTGAAGAACTTCTAGATAAAATGAAACTGTCGGTACCCTGTAGGCCTTACTTAAATTTCAGTTGAGAGTTAGAATTTTTTTGAAATTTGAATTTATTGTAACCTTAAACTAGATAAAGTCCCTGACAAGTGACTAAGTCATAATATTTAGACTCAGGAGAGAGAGATTGGCTGATGATATGATCCCACTTAATGATAATGTCAGAGCTCAGATAATTATATTAATTCCCTATGTGTATCAGTGTAATTTAAACCTTAGTATTATTTTCAGATTGCTCTATCTATTCAATGTAATCTTATGATCTGATGCTGCAGATTCAAACTGATCTGTTTTTCTAGGTAACTAGTAGGTACTGGATGCTAAAATGGTATATATTTTGTAAGCAAGTATTAGAATGATAAATTTCTTGTTTTTTTTTTTAAATAAATGTGAAATCAGAATAGAGTTCGAAAACAACTGAAGCAAAAAATTTAAAATCATTGTCTCTCTGACCTCTGCTATATAAAATGAGTATCTTTTGAAACAATAGAAATACAGATGATAGATGGCTAATTGGTTGTGCTTGTGCCATATGGCAAGAGAGGGATAAAGAGAAATTGATCTTAATATATTAATCTTTTACTATCTTTTTCTTGGCATGTTTAATATTTTAACTAAAATCATAAAATATGAAATCATGGTTAGACTGAGGAAAGGGATCAGTTTAATATTTCTTGGCATGTTTAATACTTTTCCAAAAATCATAAACTATCAAATCATAATATTTTTCCAAGTTACATGTGGGTTTGTGGTCGGTTATGCATTAAAATTGTAAGTCTTTGTTTTAGGCTTACTAAACAGTAAGTGCTAGGAAAAGGGATTTGCAGATAAGTGGCTGAGGACTGTAAGTTAATCATGGTTATATGATTAAGATTCCAAGTCCAAACATTGTTAGACTGGCTGAAATTAAACCAATTGACTTGAAAGTATCTAGGCATCAAAGGATGGTTAGATATTGAAAATTTCCAAGGCTGGGGTTATGTGGGGCAGTGGGGCCAATATTGAGGAAAATATTCCGATACTAGGTATTCATGCCTGTTAAGCACTTGTAGCAGGGAAACAAGTATGAGGCCTGGGACACTTGGTATTCATGCCTGTTAGTACTTGATTTCTTGTTATCAAATTAACTAGGCCAAACTTATCAAATTAATATTTTCAATTATCTAAAAATGCTGTTTAGTAAGAGGTAGTGAGATACCTATATAAATAACTTAAATTATGCTCAACCCTTGAATTTAGGACTGAACGTCTGTTAAAATGAAAACTTTGGAGAAATCCTAGAAAACTGTGAACTTTGTGCTCAAATGTGGATTAATTGGACTTTTCTGTTTGGCTTTGTGGTTGATATATGTCTTGATCTTTCTGCAAGCATGTAGCTCATCACATTCAACATAGCCCTTTGGCCTTGTGACGGTGGGCTGTCTTGTTTGCTTGTAATGATTAACCTAATCCATTGGCTTTTTTTTCGCGTCCACTTCATTCAAAGAAAGATAGTGGTTGGGCTGTTGGAGATGTTAGAATGGCTGGTGATCAACAATAAAACTGTAACTGGTTGAACAAAAGAATAGCTGTTGGATATAAATTGTAACTCTGGTACAAAACAACAAAGTAAACTACTACTAAGATGTCAATTGGGTGTTTTTACAAGAATACCCAGGCCAGTTCTTGACCAGCAAAATTTCCTCACAGCTCAGCTTTGGTACATATATCCAAATGATGTGCAAATCAACCATTGCTCATTTTTCCATCAAACAATACCATATTGTTGCGAAATTGTTAATTGGATATCAAGTTCCATTTTTCATATTAATCAGATTAATTTTTGGTTAGAACTACTAGTATTTTCTTTCATTTTATCATTGTATATTTCTGTATTTTTGTTCCGTTTTCTTTCATTTTATTAGATTAATTTTTGGTATAAATTGATGTGTATGCTAGAGAGGGCAACCCTACACAACGGTAAAGTTATGTCTTGGTCATCGGTTGATCATGTGTTTGAATTTAAAAACCGTCTTTTTGTATATGCAAGGGTAAAACTATGTACAATAATCCTCCCTTATACATTCGCACAGCAAGGAGCCTTTGGGCATCAGGGTATATTAGATTTTTATTGATGCGTTTGTTAGTGTTTCCAACATTGTTGTTAGATCTATAATGTTATATGTTTAGGTTAATAATGATATGATAGATTGTTGAAAAGTCTGGGTTGAATTTTGTTACTATAACATGAGCTGTGACACTGATTTATCACATCTGTTCCTGTAGGAATAAAAAAGAAAAGAAAAAAGCTTCACTAGGGAGGACATGATGACAAGTTTACTTATAGGTTGTGTTGTAGCTTAAGCTTTTCCAATAATTTTCTATTCTCTTGTCTGAATTTCAGGTGTGGTTATGAGTTTTGCTATTCATGTGGTGCGGATTACCGAGAAGGGCAACAGACATGCCAGTGTGCATATTGGGATGAAGATAACTCTGAAGACTCAGTGGCACACTCTCTTCAAGAATCAGAACAATGGGCATGGGAGACATTCAATTCTCTCTCCATGATCGTGGACGCATACTCAGACCAAGAAAGATCGCAGCTTGCACTTATTCAAAGGTTCCTAGCTGGGGGTTTCAGTCTCAGTGACCATAATCCTTACCAATCTCCTCCTCGCTGTACAGACTCCTATGTAGACCCCATGAAGGATCTACATCAACTTCCATGGCTAGAGAGATTTGTGTCTGTGATAAGTGACAACTACTATGAGGATTACATTCAATGAATGAAACTGTGATAGATCATAGACTACCTAATAAGTTCATCAACTTTCAATCTCAACTAAATTTTGAAAGGATGCAGAAAGAGTTTGTGATTCTGTCCACTTTTCATCAAGAGGTGTGGCAACATTTACATCATGCAATTCCTTGCTTGTTCCCCGCTTGGATATCTTTAACCAAAGGTGGAGAATCCGTTCATGATGATTCTCTTAAAGGAAAGAGAAAAAAAAAAAAAAAAGTGATATTTGGGAGTGATAACATTTTACATGTGGTTGGGAAGAATACAATTTTAGGCAATTAAAAAAATTCCGGATTTTTAATTTTGGTCATACCACTTTTCCTTGTTAACTGATAATTAAAAAGAATTGCTTATTCACATTATCATCAATATTTTATTCTAACTAATTTAATTACTTGAGAAAATGATGTAATTATTATCCTATCGAACCAGCAATTCTTTTTTTGTCACTTTAATCTGGGTTAATGTTTCTTTGGATATTGTTTTACTACAAACACTAGTAGATGACCCATCACCAATGAATCTTAACAAGAGATGGAGTGTGTTTTGTTTAACTTATTTTAAAGAATTTTAATTTTTTTAGCTAATTTATTAAATATTTTTAAGGCTTTTAATAAATAAGTAATTACTTTTCCAAATTTAAGTGTCATTAAACATACATGAACCCTAAATTATTTACTTGGTGCTATACAATCTTAACCAAGGCAACTTTCGTTAGTGATTACTGTAGGAATTCTAGAGTAAAGGATGAAGATCACAAGGTTTATTGATTAAGTTTGGCCTAGTAACACTAGTTATTTTTCACAATGGTTTAAGATTCCATCGTTGATATAGAGATTGTTTGGTGCAGTTTGGAATAGATGTAGATGGATAATAGACTCTAATAATCGGCGTTTGCTATGTCGAACTAGGCCATGTAAACCATAATTAATCAGAGATAAATCAAATATCAATTGTTTTTGTTTCCTATGCAAAATAATGATTACTTTTTGGAAAGAAAAAAACAAGACACTCGCAAGAGTAAGAAATCTTTTTGTGACATTAATTGAACGCATGTTTCAATAGATATATTAGCATTATACCTAAATTTAAAAAGAAATAATTGAGAGATGTGTTTCAGCTTATTTTGAAGAGATATTAGTTTTTATATCAGTTTCTGGAAAAATCTTAAAAAATGATTATTTTTTAACTTTAAATATTACCAAACATGCTCATACCTCAATTGTTTAGTGTTAAGAATTACATAAGAATTTACAATATAAGTTGGATTGGATAGTTAAAAAAGAAACAGATTAAAAATATTATGAATTTGATCATCTTTTCTAACAAAAATTAACATTTATTTATAAAAAAAAATCATAAGAATTTCTCGTGACATTACTGAGTGTTGGAAACAATTCATTGTAATTTCAAATCTCTAAAATATTGTTTAGATTTAAAAAAAATATATTATCTTATTTTTAGAATGCTCTTTAGAATTAAAGATATATTTTGTAAATTAGATATTAGTTTTCTCTTTTAAGATTACGATATTAGGTTTATATATAAAAATTCTTAAGATGAGAAGAATCATCCAACTTGAAGACAAGGTCACTACTCTAGATGAAAAGAGGAGGTCATGTTAAGGGTAGATTTACAATTTTATCCAGTTTGTTCTAAAAATTTGTTGTGAGAAAATTATGAATATAGAAATAAGAGTACGTTAAATAAATTTATGATCTTTTTTTTATTTTATTTATGGTGTTGTCTTTTGTTTGTGGTTGTGTGATTTTTGAGTAATAAAGATATCAATATTTTTTTCCCAACACTAAATTATCAGGATTGGGGGGATGGGGGCCATCTTAGCCGTTACTAAGTTTCCTTTCCATAACTCTTCACAGCACATCAAAATTTGTAGTTAATTTGAACTTCATCCAAATTTATCATGAAAATTGTTGCTGAATACAACCCAAACCCAAGGATAAGTAAGTTTTAAGATTTAAGAAACAGAAAAGTCACCAATTTTATAATTGAAGCATGGAATAAGAACCTGAAAAATTGGAAGAATGTTCACTACAAACCTGGTTGGATAAATTGAAAATGTGCATAGAACGTTCAACCATACCAACATTGTTTTACCAAAATGCACAAGATGGCAAAAGTCCAAAACAGTTTTTCCAGGTACTTTTTAAAGTTTGAGTAGGACATTCACATTTTTAGCCTAATCCTACATTTAAAGTTTTAAGCCAGCACGTGATAAAATGTGGAAAATTTACGTAGAACTTCGTTGCATTGAAAATATGTCCATAAACCTTTCAAGTTTCAGTCGCACAAGTAGCATTATTTTACCAAAATGCGCATGTGTCAAAATAGCTTTTTCACATATATTTTGAAGTTTGAAAGGGACTCTCAAGTCTCACCAACCTAACAGCTTGGAAGACTTTGGCTAATCATAATTGAAATTTTTTTTTCGAGTATACATGAACCACAAATATTTTATTTAACTAGATTTTTGAATGGAGACAGTGCTAAAGGAAAAGGAAACAAAAATACGTACATGGTGATCCTATCAATCACATGAATTAAATGGTGTAAGATTATTTTAATTTAACCAAAGTTTTTGTTTAATTTTGAAAATATGCATAGATGGGTTTCAAACTTTCCTCTCTTGAAAGTACCTATCCATACTTTGCTTCACAAGATGATACTTCTATGTTATATTATTTGTCCTTAAGGTAATGTAATTTTTTCAAAAAATTATTAGTTACATCAATTATTAATTTATTATGACAAAAATATCTTATCTTATTAAAAAAGTTTAAAATATTAGTTGTAAATCTATTTTAGTAAAGTGAGATACTTTTCACATGTGTGTGTGTGTGTAACAGCGATAACAATTTTTAAAACTAAGACTTTCATGCAAACAGATGAACATAATCTAAAAGATTATAAAAGGCATATAATATGAGGGGAGAGACTGTAAGACAAAGGAATTAATCATCATTAAAATTGAAAGATCGTTGAAAGTGAAAGCAATTTCGTGCAAAGTACGTAGATCCATAACGAGCTGGATTACACGACGACAATCACATGCTTATGTGTATTAATTATTTTTAAGTCTCGGTAATCATTTCTCTTGTTGTTTGAGTACAATGACGGATTTAAAACACTAAGTTAAAGATTATCTATTTAAAAAATAACATTAATAATTATTATCATAAAATAAGTGGAAAATTAATAACAATATATTCAAATATATAAAATTAGAAAAGATGAAATATATACATTCAAGATTTTTATATGATTTTTTAAAACTGAGTGTGGATCCATCACTGTTGAGTATATTATTATTAATATATAAGGTGTTGTAGTTTCCAACATAAGGATCATCAGCATCTTCTTTACAATTTTCTCCCTTTTTCCGATCAATCATGGGAATTGTGTGTAAATTAGTGTATGAATTAACATTCTTAAACATCTTTTATTCATAAGCATAAAATATGGAAATTTTTTATTTCCATGTCACTTTCTCAAAAATGTCTTAATAAAACCTATTTTTCCTAATTAAGATTTTGAACTGTAATTTTGGTAGCGATTGCATGCATTGCAAGCCAATAGAAGCTGAAGTGATATATAATAATGGCCTAATGCAGTTGCAGTTAATTAGTAGCAAGTCACTAATGCAATCAAGATATTGAAATCGCATCATATAATGTGATTTGTAATTTAAAAGCGATTGCACGCATTGCAAGTCATTTGTAGCTAATGTGATATATATTCATGGCCTAATGCAGTTGCACTTATTTAATGGCAGTCACTAATGCAATCAAGATATTGCAATCGCATCATATATATAAAGCGATTTGCAATTTAAAACACTGTTCCCATTACTTTAATTAGCTCGTCAACATCTAATTACATATATGTTCATTAAAATCTATCAACTATGTTGTAATGAAAATTGAACAAGTACATACCCTAAACAAGTGTATACTTTAATTTTTTATTTTTTCCAATTAAACTCATTTAATATGATCGGTAATTGTCACAATAAGGTTACCGTTAAAGGACCTAAATATATCCCAATAAGAAATCGTCAATTAATAAGAAATAATTACTACACAATTTTAGACAGCATAAGAAACTTACAGAGCATAAGAGAAAATTAACCAAATTCATCTAAGATATTACATTCACACTAAGCGAAACAAAACTAAAACAATACTATTAAAGATTTAAAAATTAAAGATACTGATTAAAAAATAAGAATAGAATATTTCATTGAAAGTCACGGTAGGAATTAATTAGAAATCGTATAAACTTATTTTTATAAAAAAAAAAAGTATAGGAGAATCGTATAACACTAAAATTTGCATTTATTATTTTATACATTAAGAAATTTGTTCTCAACTGGCCTAGTACCTAGAATGGCTCGAAGGCATTAAATGACATCAGCCCAACAATTATAAGCAAGCCCAATATCTTCCCTTAAACTCGCATCCATAAACAGGGTAGTAGAAACTCCAAAAAATCATGCAACTTTGTCAGTATTGGGGAAAACCCTAGTTAAGGTATGCATTATTCTTTTCTCATTTCATGACCCTAACTTGTAGTATTGATTTGAGCCTCAAAGTTCTCTACCATTATTCTTGACTTGAGGAAGCTCAATAAAACACCATCATAACACTGAGTGACTAATTACTTGTTAGGATCTTTAAATAGGAGTACAACAATCTCTCAAGTCTCAATCAAAAATGCCATGCCCATTGCACACGGTTCATTTTCCCTGCCAACATGTCCTCAACAATTAGTTCCACTAATGAGTAAGGTGCATATATGACACAAGTGACTAACTCCAATAAAAAGTGTGACCCAAAAAATAAAAAAGAGAGTAATATATAAATGCAATTTATCTAGTCGGTTTCCGATTTTCGTTAAGTCATCCAATTCTAAATTGTGGCCGTGTGTAAAACGAATTTAACATTGGATTGGAGTAATAATAAGACAAATGGTGGTGGGAACGGATTAGCTAGATGCGAATGCTCCTGGTTTAATTTATTAACTAATTATCAAATAATATAATATAGGCAAATGCTGTAATATTTTTAAGATATTGGTTAAAAAAACTAAATGCTGTAATATTTTTAAGATATTGGTTAAAAAAACTAAAAGAAAAATATATTAAAATATGTAAAATTATATTTTTATGACTTTTCTTATATTTTTAACAATTTTTTAATAAATATTTTAAAAAAATTTAATCAATACCTTGACAACACGGATAAACAAGACTTTGTAATATAACACCGACGTTCAAACCGGATCTTCTAACATCGAATGTAAGAGAAACGTGGCGAAAGCATGATAAGACCCAACCCAACTAGTTCCATAATTTCAATCCTTTCAGATGACAAGATTGCTTCACTGTTCAAAAAGTTGATAGCTTTTTAGGGTCAACTTTTCAATGACTCCCTTTTCTTTTTTTTCCATTAATCTTTCCTCTCATGTGACCTTATACTGAGTGCTTTCAATTTCTTCTTTATTTATTTATTTGCTGATATTATTGTCATACATTTTTTCTCGTTAGCACGTTAAGGCAATCGACATCGTTTCCTTCCTCGTTCAACTAGTAATTTTGTCTTGTAAATCTTAGCTAGCTTCTTCTTTTTTCGGTACATAAACCTTAGCTAGCTAAGGTTGCTTATCCAAATTATTATTTTTTTCTTATGGATATTATCCAATTTAAGGTGAAGTTTGCATTTATATATTCTAGATCTCACTCTGTGCTTATCTCTTATTATATGTGTGCTGAGGCACATGATTGTGCCAAGTGTGTCGGAGTTTTCACGAAACATGACGAGAAGCAATTGCACAAAGCTTCCTACAGGTATAAAATATGTTTCATCGTAATGATCACATTTTTTAACGGTAAATATTAATTTATTAATTTTTATTAGAAATGTCAGATAAATATTTTTCATTTTTTCTCACTCATCCTTTTAGGAAATAAGTTTTTGAGAATTTATTTTTTATATATTATCAATAAAAAAAATTCTTTATCAATAAAGCAAAAATTATTGTTAGTAAAGCTTTTATTATAAAATTAATAAACTAATCATATATGATTAATTAAAATAAAATATTAAGATTAATAGTGTGTAAATCTTTTACTCATTTTTTACGGTGTCTTTTGCAAATACATTTGTTATATCACTGTTCCTATAGCTGTCTACACCAAGTAGAGTATATATCACAGCTATATCCATAGTTTTACAAGCTTTGGATACATCTCATTGATTTTTATTTATCCGTTTATAGCTTAACCGAATTAGGTTGGATGTATTGAAATTTTGAAATTGAAAGAATTATCAAAATATTTGATAACATAATCATATAAGAATTATATTATTTTAGATTAATAACTCAAAATTTTCCCTTCAAAATTTATAAACAAGAATCACAGGTATATCAATAAATCTTTTACTGATATATGTATTCGAATTAAGTTACGTAATGAAAATTTCCTCTTCCTCTCTTATGTAAGCAATAAAATGTGCTCCTGTCACATCTCGTTGTTAATGACATTTTATACGTCCCAATATTTGAACAAAATACTATTGATCTATAATTTATAAATTTATAATTTTTATTAAATATGTTTGACTTTTCTACCTTTTACTTCATAAAATCAATATCATACTATATAGATAATCTTATCATTTAAATATGTAATATGTATGATCACATACTTTAATCCTTGATTTTTATCTATGAAAAAAATATTTATTAATAAAGGATAAATTGTGGAATTAGCACCCTAATAATAATTAAGGATAAATTACCTAAATTAATAATGAAACACAAGAGTTTATGGATCCAAACTCTACTTAAGATATATAAAAATAATTATGAAAATATTGAGATAAAAAATTATTTAAACTTATTTAATATTCTTATTTATTATTCTGAATCTAGATGTTACTCGGGCATTAGACTAGCTTTCATAGGTACTTCACTCCTCGGCTCTCCGAAGGATGAAAGAAGGAAACATTAGGCATTTGAGATACGTAGAAGGAAGTCACCTATTTACCTGTGTGCAGGTACAAAATCATTTAAAAACAATAATTTCATTTATGATTTGTTTGGCATGAGAGAAAATGAAAGAATAAAAAATAAAGAAAAAAGAAAATATGATTCATTAAATATTTTTTTTTGTTTGAACAGAAAATGAAAAGAAAAATTATTTTTTAAATATAAAAATCTATTTTTTTTCTTCCTTTCATTTTTTCAATTCAAATTTTAAATTTTTTTTTCTTATTTTTTTCCATCCAATCAAACATAATGTTAAAGAATGACAGTGGAATAAGTAAATGTATTTAATTTTATTGTGGGTGAAATAGTTGTAACGATGATGAAGATCACCACATTTGTACATTGTGAATGAAACTGAAAGGGAAAGAAGCGAAGGGGGTGGGGCTGGAGGAGTTGGCGGTGCGTGTGAGTGGAGACAATGCGGCACTGTTGTTATTTGGATTTGGGAGGACAGTTTTTTATGAGGGAGACACAGAAACCAACCCCACTGGCGACACTTTCAAAACATAAACTCATGGTAACAGATGCAGCAGATTATTATTGTCATGATGATGGTGTCGTGACCCTTAGTCCTTTAAAACCCAAAAGAACCCAATCCCCAACGCACAGTTAACATATTAAAAATTGTAAGTACCTTCAGGTTCAGCCTTAGCCCTACAATTTTTTGTCTTCTTGCTACCCCTCTGCAATGTCAGAGTCTTGTTTCATCATTTTTCGGATTACCCCAACTTAACTTTCATAACCCTGACACAAGCTACTAACGTACCCTTTCTGCTAATCTTTCCTTTTGTTTTTTTCCTAGTAGTATTTTTTATTATTTCTTTTAATAACTTTAATAATTAAGTCCTTAAAAAGTTAATTAACAAAAAATAATGTGTTTAATGTTTTGAGAATATAGAATGCTTGTAGTTTTTTTTTTTTCTTAATTTTTTTTAATGAGTAACTAAAGCTTTAAAAATGTTGGGTTCCTGTTTCTTCACAGTCCAACTTCCAATGTTGCGTGGTCCTCAGATGTTGCCATTTGATTCACGTTGTTTTCTGACTATTCCCATTTACCCACTCTCTTTTCGATACCGAGTTGATGCCTTCAATTGAATCAGGCTCTGACCATGAATGAATACTACTAATATAATGCTTTTATATTTCTTGATAGGCACGTTGCGGGAAAATTTTAAGTTACCCCAAAAGAAAAACTGCATGACCCTTCGTGTGAACGTTGCAGATTGCACGTTTAATAATCATATCTCTAAAACAATGTACTAGTATATAGATAAAATAATAATCACCATCCTATTAATAATGTATGAGTTAATTATTACAATAAAATTTTTTAAAAAAATTATCATCTTTAGTTACGGGAGGATCTGATAGGGAAGAGACAGACATATGAAGTCTATGGACCCACCGCTACTGATATATTAAAAATCTAACAACTTTTATTTTGAGACAATTTAGTGTTATACTTGTTTTAAAATAGGCGGAATAACAAATATATTTTCTGTCAAAAAGAAATATCCATAAGAATCAAATTAAGGTATAAAAGATTTACAAATTACAACAAATTATGTATTTTACTTTACTGACTATTTATAATTAAATAACAAAACATTCACTATTTTATTCCAATAAATTAAGCTCTACTAATTTCCCAAGAAAAGGACATCTACTTGTGGATAGCTTCCCGGCAATAGCTGTAATTTGCTGTAAAGTGACTGAACATTTTTACTTTTCACTGCATGGGTGACGAGTCTCCGATCCATTGGGCATATCTCAAATTCATTGCACTAAAATTTGTCTATGAAATATAATGGGGCATTCATTCAGTAGTCGTTGTTTTCTTCTCCACATATTATGATGGCAGGCACTGTACTATTATTACTATAGGGGTTTGAGAGGGTGAGAAGAAAGAAACATTGTCAGGACAACATAGAAAGTGACCATTATTATTAAATATAATAATAATAAGGGTCATGTTATGTGGTATCTTTAAGAAATTAAAATAAGAAAATATTTAATATGAAAATTATAGAAAAATATAAAAATATTATAGATAGTATAATTTTGTATATTTTTAAATTTCTTAACTAATATCTTAATAACATTTATTAGAATTTTTCTATAACGAATATGTTCTGTTGTTCTTGGTGCATGATGGTCATGTTCTGATGAATGTGTAGGGTACTGTGATATGTGTCGCTGAATCGGTGTGGTGTTTTGGACTGAACGTGGTTCTGAAGCGAATTGAAGAAGCTACAATAACATTAACAAGCCATCAATTTCTGTTCACGCTTAGTGGGACTCCTGAAATTCTGTCAGTATGAGGGGTCTGATTCTGATGTGTCAGACTCTACTACTTGGCCACATGCTGACGTTAATGCCCAACACCACGTGCAATGCAAAGCAGCATATATGTACCATTTACCCCCACCTTGTGTTCCATTTTCATTGTATTATTTTCCTAACACCTTATTGGAAGCATCATACCAATTCCATCATAAGAAAAGAAAGGTATTACTATCATAGTGGGTACGGAAAAGTTCAACATACTAGTACTATTGTAATTATTAATTATGAAACCGTATTGTTTATTTCATCATATTTTAGAAAAGCATTAGTGATAATCTATTATGGTTCTTATGGATTAGGAAAAGGTTAAAAAGGAAAGAAAATAAAGAGAGGAAAAAATACATTTTAGAGTATTATTTAAATTGTAAGGTGGTTTCATCATAAAATCTAGATCAAATAATTGAACAATAGAAAAAAATTTATTTGATATCATTTTTTTTAATTATCATTTTGAGGTTTACTTTGAATTATTATTTAAAAAAGATAAGTTGTAATATCTATTATGATCTCCAAACCGAGAGTCATAAGTAATGTTATAACTTCTATTTATTTTAACTTAAGTCTTAAAATATTTTACAATAGTACTAGTATGTTGAACTTT
>PYAF01002530.1:426541-439224 GCA_007407185.1 Glycine tomentella | reverse complement strand
GACTTGAATTATAAAAAAAATAGAAATCATAATATCGATTACAACTTATAGTTCATAAGTGATAAATGTTATGATTTATCATCTTTTGGATAATAATTCAAAACAAACTCTCAAAATGATAAATTTTAAATAAAAAAACCTCAAATGATCATTTCACCGTTAAACAACATATATGAATTGTTATAATATCTAAACTCAATTCTTGTGGATCAAAATAAAAATTTATTATAAAAAGCTTAACAATAGTAGTTACAAAGCAATTTATATATAATTTTTAAAAATCACTAGTAAAATTTTAGTGACAAAAATTATCAACAGTATCAGTAATACTTTAATTTCTTGTGGTGATTGTAAGGTAATTTATGTGTTTGTATCTCCCTAAATCAAGATAAAATGGTGGGAAAAAAAGGGTAGAGAAATGGAAAAAAATATAATCCGAGTTTTTTCTTACTGAAATCAAACAGGCTATATCAATTCATGGAATTGTTATTTCAACTTAGATTTAATGAGATTAATCACCTAATATTGTATATGGAGAAAAAGAATGAGTGATTCGGAGAAATCCTTGTTAGGAAAAGTGTGCCTTCTACTCTTTTCCACTAGGATGGATTTTATTCCAAAAAGCATAAAGACGGTGGTGGACTTGAATGAATTATAAAAGAAAAAGAAAAAAGAGAATCAAAAGGCAATTGAATAGGAAAGGAGAAAAAGGATAGAATGAGGAATATGTGAACATTTCAATCATTCCATCCCAAATTGAGAAGAGAAGTACAACTAAAATTATACTTTCCTTTTCTTTTTTGTGACAGACAAGTCATAAGACAAGATTTAGAGTATTGGGAAAAGATGAAAGATAAAGTTAGGAGAGACTGAAAAATATATGGCTCTTACCTGGATCTTTGGTTTATCAATATACATGTGGGTCACTGAACCTATATTAAGCAAGGACTTTAATAATAATAGCAATCATAAAAGTTTTGACAGATTAAAAGACAAGGTAGTGGGAACGGTATCGGTATCTGAAGTGATGTTAAATTTATTTAGAAAATAAATTAGTATATTGTAAAAATTCAAAAAGTTCGTTTGGCATTCTACTTCAGCTTAATTGATTGATAGTACTTCTTAATTAGACAATAGTGTACATGTTTGGATATAATTTTTTTTCATGTAATATGTGTAATTCTTTTAGAAAATTTTCATTTAAATTTTATTAATACATTCTCTCTTTATATAATTATACATTTTGGGAATAAAAATATACTCATTAATTATTTTAAATATTTAAGTAAAACTAAGAATTTTGATTATTTAAAGTATCAAATATTTATTTTTAATTAAATATTTGTAATTGTAATTTTAAAACACACCAATCATATATAAAAAGTAAATACATACGTTAAATAAATAATTGTTATAAATTAATTACTTGAATAGGAAAATAGGCCTAGCTATTTTCAACGTATAAAAAAAGAAATTGGGTATAAAATCCAATCATTCTTTTAATTACCTTACGAAGCAGTAATATTTAAGTCTTGATGTAGCTAACGAGGAAAAAGTATATTGAGACATTAGTACGTGTATATGTCTAATGAGATGAGGGGGAAACGAGAAAAATGAATGATGTGATGAATAATATGAGTTGATAAAAAGAAAGATATAGAAAAGTAATAAAATAAAAACAGAAGTACGTAAAGGAATTATATATGCATTATATTTGTCTTAAAATGAATGTTACTGAATTCAATGAGATACACTATTTCAACTAAATGTTTTAGATTGATAATTATTGTAACAAATAAAGAAATTTATTAACAATACATACTTTATCAAAATTATATATTGGCATATAAACTTTATCAAATCTATACACAAACTAGAATCAAACTTCTTATTTAAAAAATATTTAAGAATATTTATCAATTTAGATACAGGTTTGGAAACATTTTGCTAAATTTTTGCTGATTCGATTGATCACTGCCTATCCACCGATATCTCTTAGTATAACTAGTAGATTCGATCATCAATGCCCAACACACAAAAAGTAAGGTGTAAATATGAAATAATCTTTTTCCCATTTTATTCGGGTACGTATGTTAGATTATTCTTTTTTAATCCAAACACAAAAATAGAATTATTACTTTCTTTTTCATAAATTTAGCAGTTACTTTTCTTATAAATCTGGCATAACTATCGATAGTTCTAGCATTGATTATCATTAATTGACATCCCTTTTGTAATGCTACAAATGTGGTGTTTATTTTATTTATTCCAAGTAACCAAAATTTTGTACTCATCTTTATATTGTAGTGCTATAATTGAATTTTGAGTTTAAATATATGGATTATTGGGATAAAAGTTTTTATCTTTCAATTAATAAAAATTATATTTAGTATTATTTTACAGGGTAATTATTATAAAAATATTTTAATTGAATAACAATATAAAATAATTTGAGAAAATAATATATAGATTAATAGTGTAAAACAATTTATATCATGATTTTTTATTTTTATAATAATTAACTTTTAAAGTTATTGCTGACAAAAATTTGTGATTGATTAATTATGTAAAAAATCGTTATACTATTTTTTTTGTACAATAATTGTATTGATATCCAAACTTATAACTTTAAGTATATTATTCCAAGTCTCATCGCTAGGCTGATTCTAATAGGTTGAATTTTTCACACTCAATACATAGATTTTAAACTAAAACTCAAATAGTTTTTCATTCTTTATGTATTGTTGATATTTTTGCAAGGGGGTGGAGAACAAAAGGCCCTTATTATTGGCAAGGTGGTGCAGGTAATATAGAAACTTGGAAAAAAAATTGAAATATAGTTATTTTTAAAAAAATTACAAAAATATAACAATTTTGAATCAATTTACAAATATATAGTAATCAATCATGTTCCAGGTGGATGCAGCAAGTTGCACCTCTTACAGACGTCACAGGTTCTAAGTCACACGTTCCTTTGCCCTTATAACACGACTTCATTTCCACTAATCAGCCATTTGTCCAAAAAATTAAAATAATATAATTTAAAAAACATTACAAATTTTAAAATTGTATTATTTTAATTTTTTCCGAGAAAACAAAAGGGGTAAGTAAGAAAAAGAGAAGAGATAAATAAAAAGAGAAGGGAGGAAGCATCCTATTCCCGTAATGGTGCAAGACAGTGGTACAAGAAACAATGATGCCGATTTGACATGGGAAAACTTTATCCTTTGCCCATGCCATGATGGTTCTCTCTATCCACAACTAACAGGGACTTATCTTTCATTTCTTTCCTTCTTTTTACTTTGCTTGCTTTCACTTTATGAGGATTTTAGGTCTGTCTCAGCTTTTAAGACTTTTGCTGCCCCTTGAAGCCAAAATAATGAAAGCAAACAAAATGAAACCACTCCTCTTGGCCGTTTCCAGAAATTGATGCCCATTTATGGCCATATCACAGCACACACCTTACTGTGTGTGCCCCCTTTGTCCTTTACTTTGCCTTTCCATTCAAATTCACACCCCACCGCCCCATCACTACTTTCCAAACACATCCATTCCTCTCTTTCCCTTCTAACGTTCACCACCATTCACTCCAAGGTTTACCACAACGGGGACACACATATACCCCTTGCCTCTTCTTTTTCTAAGTGTATAGTACCAATATTCATTCCCATTCTCATCTTTTCATCTCCAACTTTGGAAACTTCTTTGTTTCTTCCTTTAAAGTTTAAACCATAAATTACACTTTACCTTAATTTCTTGAAACTTGAAAATATATATTACTTTAGACATATTTTAAGGACTTAATATCTTCTTTTGTCTATATGTATCCTACACATGAGTTAATCCTGAATTGGATAGAATAAAATTTTCTGATTTTAAGGGTTTAATTTATGTTAATGTAAAAAAGTTTAACAATAAAAAATTATAATAAATACAACATTTAAGATAACTATTAGTCAACAAATCTATAATATATAATAATTTCTTGATGACAATATAAAAAAAAATCTTTACACCAAAATATCATTCTTTTCTTTTTATTGCCAAAATATCATTCTTGAAAACAACAAATTTGTTGATAATTAAAAGTTGTAGTTGGAAACAACACTGCATTTTTTTGTTAGAATGATGTCAATCCTTTTAAATAAGATTTCGAATTTTGTGAATAAAAAAATATGATTATAAAAAAAGACTCTATTAAAGATGATAGCAATCATATTATCTAATGAAGATTAATTATTGATACAATTAATGAATACTTTAAACCAATACTATTGTGATAAAAAAAATATAAGTAATAGTATTTTCTTACAGCGCATTGCATGGCAGGATTCTACCTCCTAATAATCATTGATATATCCTAACCATATTTTTAGGCAAATATTAAGCTTGTAATTGATACGAGGAATTACTACCCGAAAATTAATAAAAAAAATCATATCAATAAGATAACCAAAAGGAAAAAGAAAAGAAGATCTAATATGAACAAAAGAATTCCAAATTCTATTTTTTATTTTTGTAATTGTCTTTTTGACAAGATAATTTTTTTTCTTTTCTAATTTATGGTGTTCTAAACTCTACAATGAAAATCTGATGTAAAAAAAACAAAAAGTTACACTAAGAGAGATTAACATGCACACTAGCATCCATTCCAGAGTCACAAATAGGGCAATTCCTTACTGTGGACCCACACATTGTGCAAAGGCAAAGATGTCTGCATGGCAACAACAACACCATTGACTCCCTCACCCCACAGTTCTTACACAATCTACCACCACCGGTTGCCGCCGCGGATGCCGCCGTGTCGTCTCCGGCTTCTGCCGCATCATTGCTGCCACAGCTATATTGAGCATCATCGGCCGCGGTGGCGCATTTCTCGCCCACATGTGCCAAGACATGTTCCAAATTGCTTCTTAGGTAGTTGGCTGTGGTTTCGTTTGTTTGTGCCAATTCCCTCCAAATTTGGTTCTCCATGCACAAGCTTTTGACTCTTTCTTGAAGGGCCCAATTCAGCTTCCGCATACGCTGAATCTCTTCGTCTTTTTCCTTCAGCTTATTCGCCATTGCCTCTTGGATTGCGCTCACCAACATCCTTGATTGCCTCATTTTTTGTTCCTCCAACTCCATTCTCACTTTCTCAGTCTGCTCAAATCCAACACAAATTAATTAGAACAACTTTTTAAAAATAAACAATAACACCCCATTATTTTTTTAGACAAATTTTGAAAATTTATCACTCTCCCTTTCAGTTACTCCATACTCAAAATTTATTTTTTCACGCATTCACAGGTACATTATTCATTCAACAGTTTTGAACGACGTAACATGTGAATGCGTGGAAAAGCTGCCGACAGCGGGAAATCCGGATTCATAAATGAACAATTTTCTTTTGTCTTGTATTGGAATTTTAAAAAATAATAATAAAACAAAATTGATTGAATAGAGGGATGGAAAGTGGAAACTTACATGATGTGCAAGGACTTGATCAATTTCTGATTGTTGGTTCTGAAATTGGTAGAGAATCTCTTGGTTGAGAAAGGAAGACTCAGAGGAGACTTTGTTCTTCTGGTGAGCTGGGAGAGAGGTTAACTCGGTGGTGAAATCTCTTGAACGTTTTCTCTGGAGAGGAATATGGTAGGTGAGACCACTATCTGCCTTGTTTGGATCACAAAAGTTGGATTGATAGAAGGACAAGAGTGATTCAGGCATTGTTGCTGCTGCTAGAGGCAAAGCTGAAGAAGAATCCATCTGGGTAGTGTTGTACATGTAATCAGAGTTTAATTGATGCTGTAATTGTTGATTGGATTTGATGATTTCTCTGAATTGAAAAAACAACAAACACTCCATATAAATACATATCATATATCAAAAAATCATGCAACAAAATAAAAAATTAGAACTTTAAAGAAAATAACAAATAAAGAGTTTTTTTATGTTTTCTTTTTCTTTTTCTGGTAAGGAGGGTGGTATAAGGTATTGGTACCTGTTAGTGAGTAACTGAGAATGCAAGAGATCCATGTAACTAGCTTCAACTGCCATGGTAGTTGTTTAGGGTGGACTTATTGTGTGTGTGTGTGTGTTTGTGGGGAGAGAGTTTGGGACTATGATAATATATGGAGAATGAAGGGAGAGAATAAGGAGGGGATGAGAGGAGAGAGCATGCAATAGATGCGGCTAAGTATTATGGACTAGGGAGGCCGAAGGAATGATTCAGGTTTATTTAGAGCATCTTTATCTTTAGTATTAAATGTTTAAGTAAAGATTTTAAGTTTAAATCTTTATTAAATTTTTTAATAAAAGAGATCAAAAGATCTTTAATATATATTTATATAGAATATAGAAAAAATTTTGTCAAGATCTTTAGATTGTTTAAAAAAATAATTTTTTTCTTTAAGATTTTAAAATAAAATTTATTTCAAAAAAAATTCAAAAAATCTTAAAAAAATTTTAATTTTATATAATATTATAAAATCTATTAAAAAATATCTAAAATTTTAATTTAAAATTTATCACTAAAAATAATATTAACACATGATTTTTGTAGACATTTTTTAAGAGATAAAAAGTCAAAGGCATCTTTTCTTGTACACAGAAAATCTCTGCATATTTTCTTTATTAATTATATGGAAGATTAGATATATAAAAGTTGTTAAAACATGGCTCTTGTCAGATTTTGCCCTGTCGGATTCGCTTTAACGTTTTTTGTTTCTTCTACAAACACTCGTTTTAGGAATTTGGTTTCTAACTTTTCTTTTTTTCCTTTTACCAAGCATCATAACATAATAAATACTGACATGATACATGCAATAAATAACAATAAAATAATCACAGCGATATATAATAATAATTTTCACGCATTCCTAATATAAAAAATCAAGATTTATGAAATTAACATTTTTACTATAATAAAATCTTAAATAAAAATCTTTTAAGTTCAAAATTTCATATTCATTTAGATCTTTTAATAAAGAAATTGAAATAATTCATAACAAAAAATAAATATTTATAAAAAACTTCTTTAAATCTATACATTATTAAAAGTAAATAATTTTTTTTCATTTTTCTCTCTCTTTAAGATTTTAAAATAAAATCTATCATCAAAAATAAAAATAAAAAAAATCTTTAATCTTATTTAATATTATAAAATTTATAAAAAATAATCTAAAATCTCAATTTAATATCTATCAAATAAAATATGCTTATCTTTCCTTTTCACATTTCTGCTGTCAATATCATGTATTTGGCATTAGTAACAATTTTAAAAGCACGAGTTCATCGATAAAACACTCGAGGATTCTCCTCTCCATTCAATATCGTAGAAAATAAATAAGAAAAAATAGAAATAAGTGAAAAACATAATAAATGCATTCACCAAATTGCCCTTGCAATTTCCCCTCACAAACCCCACTTCCCAATCCTCCATATCCAACTCCATAATTGACTTTGTTTGGTTTTCCACAAAAACACCCAATCCATCTCTCTCTCGTATCCCCAGGAAATGTCAAAGCTAAGTCGCAGCTATAGTACACAAATAGATTCCTCTAGTTCAAAGCGAGTCAGAACATAAACCTACCAACAATGAGCGTCTAGCATGAAGCAATGCAAGAGGAAGTGTTTGGTTGCGAAAAAGCAAGGTTGGACACTCAAAAATTACATGTTTCCTTCTCTCTTTTCTTATATGTTCCCTTCTATAAGTATGCAGTGGTGAAACTTTTTATTAGGATATACTATCAATATATACTTATATTAAAAAATGTATACCAGGATTTTATGATATATATATATATATATAATTGTAACACTTTAATTTATATTTTGATCATATTTTGATTGTTAAATATTTTAACTTTTTAACTTTATAGATAGGTATATTTTGTTTTTTGTGTCACTTAATATTTTAAAATTTATGATACTTAATTGTTTTTAAAAGTAAAAATAGGTAAAAGTGACTATTAAATATTTTTTTAATATTTTTTGGTTGTAGTATTTTTCAAACAATTAAGGGAGGTTCGTGTAATGTAAGTGGGTATCAATATATATTTTTCAAAAATTAAAAAGAGCTAGTGTAGGAATAAATAAAAATATGGATAATTTACAAAATCTCATAGTTAGTGTAATTTACTAAAAAAAGTTATTATTAGGCTCTCAATCCTCACTTTATAAGTAATGTATTATAGTTTTTAATATCAGATTAAATTATTTAAACTATAAATTTGATTATGATTCACTAACTTTTCTAAACTAATTCTGATTAAACACACGCACACACAAAAAAAAAAAAAACCATTCCGATTAGTTTACAATATACTAAATTTCAGCAATAAAAAAGAAAAGTGTTAAATAAATAATTTTTATCCGTGATGACAAATTGGTCAAAAGTCAATGATACGGTGTGGGCAAGATGCAGCGCATGTGGGTGGGGCGCGAGTACGGTCAACAATCAATACTGACTGCTGAACACCCGAAATGGAACAGTTTCTGACTTTCATCTAAGGCACAGTCAATGTTTCCTGTTCAATGGACAACTTCAATTGTTTTCAATCTATTGCTTTACAAATATTGTGGGGATTTTTCTTTTACTTTTAATGTATTGTGAGGAAAATTTATCGTGTGGAACCAAATTTCCAAGTTATGCTGTCGTTAGAATAGTAAAAGATCTACAAAGAAATTTTTTTTATAAATAAAGAAAAATTATGAGGAAATAGACTCACAGTAAGTGATGGATTATATATATATATATATATATATATATATATATATAATCAAATCGATATAACTTAATCAATTATTCTATCATTTAATTACTTAATATATAATATTATTTGTATTAATTTAAGAATTATATGTATATATTGTTGATATCATAGATTATATTTGTTGATAAAAATTCGATATTATAAATTATATGATTACCTATGTAAGGTAGATATACATTCTATTGCTAATTTGTAACAGATATAAAATTCTCACTGTTATTGATATAAGGGCTTATTTGGTAGCTAGATAGGACATAGGATGTGATAAGATATGCGATTAGGATACAATATAATAGAATAAGAATATGATAAGTTTTAATTGCTTGATATACATTAGTATTAATTATAAAAATTTTATTTATTTCTCGAAAGAAAAATATTTTTAAAATAATAAAGAAATTTTCATTAAATGATTTTATTAATAAATAAATATTTAAAGACGTAAAATTCATTTTTGATTATGAATTCTTTTTTATTAAACAAATAAGTTCATAATTTTTAACTTATCATAAAATTGTTTAATATTTAATGCAAATCACAATTATAATTTCAATAAATATATCTATCTTTTCTCCAATAATATAGTAATTTATAAGATAGTAAGTAAATTTTAATAAAAATGTTTTTTTTTAATGATTAGTTCTATAATAATTTCGATGATAATAAGAAATAGGAATTGGAATAGTAATGTTTTGAGAAAAAATAGATATTGAAAAAATAAAAGGTATAAAAATGTGCAATAAAATAAACAAATATAAAAGATAAGAATTGAATTCATACACGATATGCTAAACCTTTAGCCAATTTTTTATGGTAAGCGTTGATGGTGTTTGAGGAATTAAGTGATAATGTTTTAAACCCATGACAACCAACCACTTTATTTATAAACTACCAATACTAACAGTCGAATTATATGATTTTGACACATATTTATCTAATATTAATACTATTAATTGTTTTTGTATAACTTCTTTGCAATTATGTCAAATACTTCGATTGTCAAAAAATATCTTTCTCTCTAGCACTTTCCAATCTCAAATACATGAATGAAATCATTGAAATTATCAATGTCAATCATAATAATTTATTTTGATTACACAATCAATTTTCTCAAACTTTTGATCATATTTTGATCGCTTTTGAAATGATTCTTCTACTCATCCGAGACAAGTATATCAAAATACTCAAATTTTATATAATAGAGATAACAATCAGGTAACAAATCAACTAACAATAGAATATGTTCAAGTTTAAAATATATTGTTTCATTAAAGTTACATATAATTTTCTAAAAGTTAACTTTTAGTTTATGTTTTATAAATTGTGAAAACTATAAAAGTTATACTTTATTTATGCAGTTAATTTTCTTATAATTCTAAATAAATTATAAATATTTTTAAATTAGTCCAATATTTTTTTTCAAAAGTATTTGAATAATAATTATTTAATTTTAATATTTAATTAACATTTTAATTTAAATTTAGCTACCACTATTTAAATTAATTATTTTAATGATATTTAGTACTCTGTCAAAATTTAAAACATTGACTGAGGACTAAAGTTTTTAGCGGAAAACAAAAAAAATAATTAAAATAAAACTTTCAAAAATATAAAGAACTAAAATGAAATTTTTAAAATTTAATGTAATAAAATAAACTTTCAAAAATATAAAAGATTAAAATAAATTTTTTAAAACTTAATGCACTAAAATAAATAAAAATATTGAAATATAATGAATCAAAAGAGATATTTAGTCTGCTATTTAATAAAATATCTAAGTTGCTTGGACATTCACAATTTTTAGAAATATTTTGCCATTTTATTAATATTAGTAATCAATTTAACCAACTCTTACAACTTTAAAAACCAAACTGATTTAATATTTTAATTTAAAATTCAACCTTAGTACTTCTTCACAAGCAAATAACATTTGGCATTTGTTATAAACACTAGTGCTTCCATTTATCCTTTTATTCTTTTTTTTTTTTTTCACATTAACACAATGGTTTGATGATGTGCTACAATTTGCTAAAATTCAATTAATACAGATTCCCATGTGTGGCTTTGCCTAGAAATGTGCGTGCTAGCTAGGCTAACCACTCTACTATGGATCAGAATCACTTAGATATGTTTTTTTAGGTGAGGATCACTTAGATGTTATAAAAATAAAGCATAGAATAATTTCACTTTACAAAGTTAGAGAAATTTTATAATTAAAGTATATAAGCTTACATAACTTCATCAGTTAGGCCAGTTACCTCTAAAAATAGCCAGTTAAGGAGGTACTTAACTTCATCACACTCTGAGTTTTCATATTTAAAGGTAACTTGACTGTTCAGGGCCAAAACGTACGTAGGTGGTGACCTAACTACAGGGACCACTACGAAAGTGATGGGAAATATTGGGAGAATGCAAACAAAATCAATAAATTGATACTTGAACAGTTGAACGTATACATGCTTGAAGGTAGAAAAGCTTAGAGTTTAACCAACTTTGTATCACATAAGTTTGATCTAGAGTTTTCAATTCAAGATGGTTGATGTTGAAAATTCCACTTCTATGTCTGGAATAAAAAAGACAACAAAATACCACATCAGTTTCTTCTGATATGTCATTCTAATAACAGTTTTTTGTACGTATATATTAATTTGTGATTTTGAAATTCTTAAATAAAGTTAATTATTTTTTAATTATCTTACAAAAAATAAAAACAACAATATATGAAACGTTAAAATAATAAATCGAAGAAATTAAAAATATACAAATAATTATAAATAATTTTAACAAAAACAAAGAGATCAATTATTTTTCTTAATCTATGTGTGTGATAATCTTTTTGGCGAGGCTGAGCAAAAAAAAAAGAAGTGTGTTATAATCTTAAACAATAAGTAAAAACAGGCAAAAGGAATGGTATAAATAATTGTCAATGGGCGATAAAAAATATTTATGAAGCATTTATTTTTTAATGAAAAAGTAATTTTGATTTTTTTTTACTCATAATTTTAATATGATACAAATAAATTCTCAAAAATCCACATAGAAGTATGCCAATTACTGATGTGTTTGACAAATTCCAAAAACAAGATATCTAATTGCAATGGGACTAGCTTATGAATATAAAGTAATTAATATGTAACTAATAAAATTTTAAAAATTGTTTCTTATCAAAACTAATTTTAAAATAAAATGTTTTAAATTTAGGTTTTAATATTTTTTTTCATTTCCCTTTTCTCTCAACTTTATGGGCAAAGAAAAATGTTAGGAACAAAATATTTTTTAATAGACTTTTTTTTATTATTATTTGAAATTTATTGAGACTCATAATATTGTGAATAAAAAACATATAAAAATAGAAAATGAGGCTTACATTATTTGTTCAACTAGCAAATATCTTCTAATAATAAAGAGCGAAACATTCATTGATATTGGGTAAAATATACTTAATGAAATCATTCATTTAATGATACATATGTTTTTTTAAAAAAAATTAAATTGGTTTGATTTTTTGCCGAACTAAATTTAAGTTAAATTGAAACTAGTGTCAAAATAAACTATGTTTTATGACTAGTGTAACACCCCCGTGTATACCCGGTGTATTAACATTGTATAATCATCAGATTAGCGCTTAATCAAGATAATTAAAACCTTTTTAATAAAACAAGTTTATACTGCGGAAGCATGAAAACCAAACCATCTTTCTTGATAACATTATGTATGGAGACAAAACTCACAACAAGCATAACCATGCTCCCTGCTCAACCAAATCATACAAACCAACCATAGGCAGATAACATAATATCTCAAAGATATAAACATACAGGAGTAAGCATAACTGAACGAAAAACCGTATATATACATAACCAAGTTATATACAACATCTGATCCCGAGGATCCTTCCTCACACAAGAGGGTATACAAAATATACAT
>PYAF01002530.1:378707-426441 GCA_007407185.1 Glycine tomentella | reverse complement strand
CAAAAGGGTCTCCAGACCATTCTGGCGCTAACCGCGCCATAAACGGCGCTAACCGCGCCAACTGGGCGCGTCCATGGCGCTAATCGCGCCAAAATGACGCTATCCGCGCCATAAAGCCGCATGAAATGGCCTCTGGAGCGTCTCCCACGCTAACGGCGCCATTTTCACGCTAATCGCGCCAGTTGTTCGAAGGAAAAAGTCTTCTGGTGCGATCTCACGCTAATAGCGCCATGGTCCACGCTACTGGCGCCGCCACGCTGATCTCCACGCTGATCTCCACGCTGTTAGCGTGGGACTTTTTTTTTTTTTTTTTTTTTTTTTTTTTGAAAACTGAGTTATTATAACTAGACACTTTTAAAATAATTATTTAGAGATGTTGTCAAACCTGTATCCTTCTTTGGAAATTTGTGATTATTTGAATGTTAGGGTTTTCAAGTAACTAACATGCATTTATTCGAATCTCATATTTTCTACGTTAACTGATAAATGTTTGAATTGTAAATTAAGATTTAAAAGCAAAACCTTCAATGAGAGCTAGCTAAACGTCAAAGTAATAAGTATTCGTCTAAAATATAGTATACAGTTTGAATCAATACGAAAGGTAGAATTCTAAAATATGCATTGCTACTTGATTGCATGTCTAGATGTCATCGTTTAATCTATAAGGGAAATGATACATACTACGAATGTACAATAAGAATTTGTGCACGAAAGAATCTAGATTATTTTTGTAAAAAAAAAATGCTTAAAATTGATAACTTAATTATAATTAAAAGTTCGATTGATCCATCAATTATTAAAAACTTTGATCAGATTCTCTAATTATTTAAAATCATTACAATCTTATTATTTTTGTTAACTCCGCAAGTTTGAATTGTGAAAGTTGTATAAATAGACTTTTTAAATCAAAACTGATATAAAAATATCAATTTACATAAGTTACAAATCTTGAAAGGACTTAGTTTTTACATGATTGAATAAACAAACTATGTAAACTTATCTTTTTACATTGGTTATATTGACAATTAACGTAAAAAATCTATTTACATCGATCATAGACCTTAAAAAATATTATTTTTACATCAATTTCAAATTTATTGACAACTGGTATAATAATATCTTGTTTTACATGATCTATTGAAAATTGATGTCAATATTTCTGTTTTTCGTTAATCAAACAACAAAATTGACATAAAGGATATAATTATAATATTTTTTAACAATTAAAACACCTAATTGAACTTTTAAATATTTGAGGGACTTAAATTAGCTTTTAATTTTAATTAAGGAATAATTCTATAATTAAGCCATTTTTAAAGTTATTTATTTCCTAGATTTCATGCTTAGCCAATAAAAACTGAACTAGTAGTCTACGACCATATAGCATATTTTTTTAATTAATATTTACTTTTAAAAAAATAGATAGACGTCTAATTAACAGTTCGTATGTTTCGTGCATGTTTTTTTTTTCCACACCAAATATTTTAATCTAATTGTAAAAATAAGCCACCTTCATTTGCGCAATTGGTCAAACACAAGATTCTATCATAATACCAAAGTTTTAGGCCAAAAAAACTGATGAACTTACTTCTCACCATCAAAGTAACTTCATTATTCCTGCTGTGATGTCTGTGTTGGACACGATTTTGTTTTTCATCATTAAAAATATTGCATTTCATTTAATGGATTTTCATTTTAACAAAATGACACTTAATTAATGTTTGAGGATTATGGTTGCGAGTTTTTTATTTATTTTTTAAAACAAATCGTATTCTATTAAAATGACGTTGAAATTGTTTTCAACTCAATTTCTAAAATGTTACATCTATTTTGAAAATCAAAATAAGTAGTTTTGGTAACTAGCTAGTTGTAAAACTAAGGTTTAATAGCATATTTTATCATCTAACTATTATCATTTTATAAATTTTATGACTCAAAATTTTTTCCATGCATTTTATCAATATATTTTTCAATTTTTGTACATTATTTTTTCTTTTAATTGAATTCAATCCCATGTTTGACACTTTCATGTCAAATAAACATAAATATAATTAATCTAAATTTTTAGGTTAAAGTTAGATTTTCAAGTATGACATTTCCTTGAAAAGGGCACCATTGTCATTTTCACGGAAACAAACAAGGGGCACCTCTCCCATCCTATGAATGGATTGACATCATCATGCTTTCAAGTTTCAACTAACATGGAACCTACATATCATGTTCTGCCTGCAAAATTGATTGATTTTGTAAGGTATTGAAAGTGAATAATTTTCAATTACTCAAATATGTTGACGAGTGTATGGGTTGAATAAAAAGGAACACTCAACCACTTTGTCCGAAGCCATCTAACATTTCTCATTCTTAAATTCCACCACAAGCACGCACAATGAATAAAAAGGTGTGTTAGAGGATAAAAGAAAGAAAAAGAAAAGGAGTGGCCAACAAAAAAGACAGAACATAAATGTAGACAGATGGATTCCCACATCCACCTCTACTTCCCATGTCCTCTTTTATTGCTTTGTTCCATCATTAAAGTATACTCCATATCATAGATCCTTTCAAAACTATTTACATTTTACCTTTAATCACCTTGGAAGTAAACAATGTAGATGGCATCATAAACAATGAAAGAATCTTAATGTTTATTTATTTAATAGAAAAAGAAAGCATAAAAAGTTCATGCACTTCAAAAAGAAAACACACAACTAGATAAAGTTATATTATACTAATACTATAGATAGATAATGACCTTTATCAGACTACTAATTTATTTATTTTTTGCTATCTCGTGGATGCTACATAGTATTTACTCAAGTGATTGCCCCAAGGCAAGCCAGCATCGTTCTCGTGGAAATCCAAAATTATTAAATTGCAATAGATAATTTCAATTATCGTATGTGGGATATTGAAAATTTAATTAAATAATTGTGTATATGGGCGTGAGATGCTTTAATTTTGGGTAGCTGAAATAATCTTGTCCTTTATTAATGACAGCTCTAAAACCTAATTTCAGAGACAAAGTTTGGTTGCCGTTGCTAGCTTGTTACATGTGGGCTTGGAAACATAAATGACACAAAATGTCAAGTATGTCCAGATTAATATATATGTACTTTATTAATTTTGGATGTCCATTTCATCATTAACGTGGAAAGAGCACTAGTAACTTTTTCAATTGACCATAAAATATTTATAGATTTTCCCTAACCCTAATTTCTAGAAATAATGTGAATTTTGCTTTGAATTTTGGAGAAGCGTCAATTGCCACTGATGATCGACATTTGTTGTTTTTACTACTTTTTTCTCTCTCATTTCTTCAAATTAAGGTTTGCATTTATATGCCAACCAACTTGGAAGATCCTCCTTCGGTGCAATTCAAAAAGTTTTCAAAGTTGTGATGTTGAAAATATGTATAATTGTGATGTTGAAAAGAGGATGAGCTAGGTGAAGTGAATGGATTTTTCATGTGTTTGATTATAGTCTGGAAGTAGCTTTTGTATTCTCTTCTTTGACTCTTTTTGTTAACTTTTTTTTTTCTTTCTCGTTCTCTAATCAAAACGGTAAACAAAATGATATCAATTACCCCTAAGAGGGCATATGATTTTCTTTTATATATACTTTTTTTATAAACCACATGCAATATTTTTTACTAGATTCTGTTTGAGACAGTAAAATCATTATAAATAATAAATTAAATTCTCTTTTAAAGTAATTAACGTAATTATATATTTAGTAGTTGAATTCAAAATGATTAATTAAGTTAAAATAACTTCATTTCAGTAAATTCATATGATGAATGATTCTTTTATATATATTCATTATTAATTTTTTCACTGACCATGTGATCTTGTAAGATTTGGGCGTCCAATATTAAAATTTTGAAGTGGGAAAGCTTTAATTGAGATATGAAAAAGTAAAACCACCTGTGCTTTTAAATACAACGACATAAAGCAATTAATTAACATCATGCTATATCTGAGGGGGGGGGGGGGGGGGGGGGGGGGGGGGGGGGGGGGGGGGGGGGGGGGGGGGGGGGGACTTGCAGGGATCTACATTGGATCTTGTGATCTAGCATGAACTGAAAATATTGAGAGTCTAGGACCACTATATTTGTTGAAAATTTGGAGTAGATTTGAAGTGGGTAGCTAAATCATAATAAAACGAAAGCAATTGAAAAGTGTCTATCCTTTTATAGCACAAAAGTAAAAGGAGAGCATAGGGTCCCCTAAAACCTTTTAAGTTTTGGACTTTTGATTAATTAACTGAGTAATTTTCGACCAAATAGAAAAGGAAACAATATCTGATTATTTTAATTGCAATATATACCTGATCAAGATGAAGTGATAAACTGACTTGACCCCACTGTGCTTATTTATTGATTCTGCCTTAACCAACATGGTTGTTACTTTAATCAAAAGTTAATGCTATATACTTTTAACTTGATAACAATTAATTATATATATTGTTCACTATTGGATGTTCATTAAAATAACAATCAGAAATGTCTGCTTGCATGTTCTTTTCACATAAAATAACAAAACAAATTAATTAAGATGATTAAGAAAGTCAAGAAACCTATTTTAGAGAGAGAGAGAGAAAAACACTATATTTTAATGATGTAATTGATGATTTGTTAGGTATTTTATTTTCCTGCCTCGTAATGAAGATCAGATCCCATTAATTAATTGTTCATCATATTATGCTTAGTTTTTTTCGAGAGGTGTTAGTAAAGGAACATGTGATCTAATAATTGTCCATATAAAACACGCCAGTGTACTTGTGTTATGAATCTTTAAGATGTAAGTAAAGAAAACTTTTCAATTGTCGACAATATTAACATAATTAATTCCCAGCTTGTTCCTGCCACTTACTGGATAGCTACCACAGCTCAATTTTATCTTAGATGTTTACATTTTAAGGAAATTTTATTATTTTTTCAACAGGAGTTTTTGCACGAGAATAAAATATTTATATAGAAAGTAACTCGACCACCTAGATTTAGCAGCATTCTAATTTAATTAAAAGAATTTTCTATGATTAAAAATTTAGAAGAGGAAAAGATTAAATTACCTCATTCTAAGGTCGCTATATATGTTACAAGCTTTAGTGGAAATGAAGTTACAACAATACTTAAATGACATATATAAATAAGAGAACACAAATAAAATCAAACACAATAAACTTTTGTTGCTGGCTGCTGTTGAATTTCACCAATTAAAATTTAATTTTAACAACAACAATTAGAAATTTAACTTAATAGACTAGACCTTTGGATAAAAAAAAACTAATCAAATAGAACCCTACCCTAGGGGAAAAACCTACAAAGAAAGAAATGTTTAGAAGAAAAAAAAGCGAAAAATCAGTTTAATCTCTAATATTTGGTAGGCATGTATGACTAATTATTGAACAAGAAAAGAATTATTTCATAATTTTGGTACATCCTTAATGGAGCCCCTTACTTAAGAGCACGTACTTATTTAAGAAGGAAGGACAATTTGTACCGAAAAAATAAAATAAAGACGACAATTGAATCTTCTAGCTTTTATTGTCCAGAGGCCAGTAAGTTATGGACACTCCACGAGTCATTATTAATAATGGAGCTAGGACAAAGATATATGTCCAAAAAAGAAAAGCAAAAGAACAAAATGCCTAGTTTCATATCAATAACATAACATGGTCATGAATTTGCTTTAATGCTAACTTGAAAGGTTATCCACAACCCCCATGTGATGAGACCTTCTCCCTAATTTCCCCGTACATTTCGAGCTAGCAAGCAACCATATATATGCTATGTGGGGGGTGCACAAATTTGAATACATTAATTAATACAATATACAATTACGTTAAACAATTTATCTATAAGAATCAAAGATAAATACCAAAAATCATCATGAGTTTAAAATAATTGAGAGTTAGACCTCCTTTATTAGTATACAATTATGTTAAGATACTACTAAAATGCAGACTAATAAATTGTGTTTTCTATACATCAATTATTTCAAATCGAGGTCTAATAATCCATGATTGTCCTTGTTTAAAAAAAAATAGTTTAATTTCTTAAGGATTGGTCTAGACTTATAATGATGAAAACCATGATGAAATATCCGCTTTTTCCTGGAAGTTTCTGGAGATATGACCTTTACTCTCCGTCCAACAAATCAATTCCAACTTAGTAGCACTAAATGAACAAGCATGATTAGACATTTGACAATCATCATACTTGGATATATTCTTTTCAATGTATGATAATCAATCAACTTTGGTCCTTGACGCGTAAAGTTAAAATCTCAAAACATGCTTCTTATTAAAAACTATTTAATATAAGACTCATTTTTGTATAGTATGAAGATTTGGTTTTATTTTTAGTATTTAATTAGAAGATGTGTATATGCCCACCTTAGCAAACAAAATTGTGTATTATATTTTTGTTAGTGAAACGTTGACACTAATTATTACTCAATTTGAATAAATAATTTTATTTTGTAGAAACAATATAATTTTTATGGAAGACAATTTTGTTCAAATCAAGTAAAATTATTATGAATAATTTTTTTTAGATTATTAATATAATTATATATTTAAAACTCATATTTAATATTAATGTTTAAGATGAAACAACTCTTTTATAGTTAATCCAAACTATAATAGTGAAAATTCATATATGAATATATGATGAATAATGGTGTTCGTCTCGTATCAAATAGTTGGATGTGTTGAATGCAATTTTTGGATACCAACAAATATAGCAGTCGCCATTATATTGACAGAAGAACATATTCAAATAAAACCATTATTAGGTTTGCCAAGACAGACAATATCACAAAAGGTAAGAAAAGAAATGAGAACCAAACTGAAGGAGATTGGTGTGCATCACTTTCTTGGAATTTCTCTTTCGGAGGCTGCTGGATGGGCACGATAGCGAGGAATTTGTGCGTATTATAAACAACTTTAATAGCAATAATAATTCCTAGCTAGTGTTGTCACGAATCACGTACTTTAATGAAACTATAATATATGATATATATCGGACCCCGTAAGGGATAGGGTGTGGACCAGTCTTAGCATCAACCTCTTGTGGTGACATAGATGGATGATTGGTTTCTTGTTTCCTTTCTGAGTTTTAAAATCAATTTATCAACTCAGGTAAGAGTACTTGTTTGGCTTTACTCACGAAGTTGATGTGATTCAATATATGTAGGGATTTTTTCTTTTTAAGCACAAGTGGAAACCCATGAAAAATGCACCACCCTGATTTTTGTAAGAAGTGACTCAATATTATGAACTATTATAGGTCTCTTTCATAGACTAACCACAAGGGCTAATTAGGCTCAATTAAAAAAAAAACATGATTCATTTGTTTAATTCACACCATGGTGCCATTTTTTGTTTATTTATTTATGGCTTAACTAATTGATTGTGTAATAACTTGTTAACATGTAAAGGGCAACCAAATGGCACGCAAGCAAGCATGCTTTAGAAGTTTATAATAGCAATATATAAAGAAAGAAAGTGAAAGAACAAAATTTGAATTCAATTTTTTAAAAATTTTAAGTATTTTTGGTATTATTTTTTTTATTTAAAATCAAAATGAAAAAATAACATTAAAAATATTTAAAACATTGTCCTTAAATTTTCTCCAAAGTTTGCCTATATCATCATTATATGCTAATGCATGCGATCTATATATACATGGATAGGACGTATCATATGAGAATGACTATTTTATGTGAAAATGAAAATGACTAATCTTAAATTTTAGATTAAAATGAAAGATCAAAATTAAAATATTTTAAATTCAAATTAAAATCACATTTAATCATAAATTTTATAGAAGATTTACCGCATAGAAAATCAAATATCTTAAAGATTTGATTTACATTAAGATCGTCATCATAACTCCTATCATCATCACCATCAACATGATTGTTGTCGTCACCACCCCCCCGGGAGATGACAGTAGTGATTGATGATCATGGTAGTTATGTTAGAAACAACCATGACAATGGTGGTCATGATAATTATAGATTTGAAATATTTTAGGATATCATATATTAAATCTTTAAGATCTGTTTGATAGATTTTATGAAAATTTTATGATTAAATGAAATTTTATTTTTAATCTTTCATTTTAATCTAAGAATTGGAATTAGTCATTCTGATTCTCAAATATCATTTTAATCTTACTGAATAGGTAGGTCATGTATCTTACAAAAGTGCGAAGGTTCCAATTGTCTGACTTATGTTATTAATTTATAAAGGAGCGGGGACGCATCTGTTTAAGATTGTTATTCGTTCTTGTACAACAAGATATTCAAATTCGATTTAAATTACACTCTTGGAGGTTGAAATTGAAAGTAATCAAACGAAACAATAGAGCACGGAGAATACACACAATCTAGAAATTTCATCATCTTTTTAAGGTTTAATTTATTTTGTTTTATTTTATTTTCTGCATCATAACTTTGGTTTTGTGTGTGTTTATATATATATATATATATATATATATATATATATATATATAGCTGTAAAATTAACCATTTAGCCGAGAATGATAGTTAGGTAAAGTATTTCTTTGAGTAGTAATAAATTATGTGTGTATGATGCAATGCAATGCAATACAATGCACCTTCTCATTGAGAATAGAGGTATTATAATTATTTTATCTTTTCGTTGTGAGGCCAACTAACATGCTCTTATCGTATCATCTACTTGTATTCGACAACAAAAAAGAAATTATCCGGTTTCCTTAATTGCTTTTATTTTAAGTCTCTTAAGATAATGATGGGTGACATACTTATTAAAAGAAAAAAGACAGTTTATTGATGATAAATCAAGTTCAAATCAAACCAAAGAATTTAATAACCAGAAAAGGACAGATTAATATGATATTTGTAATCTCTTCAATTTAGATTTGGTCCTACCAGCATCTTCGGCCCCAAATACTTACTTTTCACCCATAACCACTATTTTAGTTTTTGGTTTGTTTGTGAGTAACCTCCAAAATCAACCATTTGTGTAAGGAACACATCCTAAATTCCTAATGGACATGTCTTTTCAGGAAAACAATGAAAAGATAAAAACGGTTTTGGGGCAGAACATGTATATATGATTTGCAATCGTGTCCTTTTCACTAACTACACCCATTTATTTAAAAGCTGATTTAGACCATTTCATGTGCTTGACCCTTCTCACAAGTTGTGTATGATATATATATAAAATTTATTATTGTGGTTCTCATCTATATCAGGGTCAGTCTAATTTAGAAGCAAGGAATCAAGTTATACATTTGGATCAAAGACCATTGTTAGGTGAAACGTTGAATGGGAAGACAGTGACAATTATATAATAAACTCATTATCATGATCCAATGAGCCTCATATATAAAAAAAAATGCCGCCTATTGAGTATATGTTTCTTTTTTTTTTTCCTTGTTATGTGTAAGTGTAATTATATGTTTATTATATCTATAAGATTATATAAGGCCATTATTTCCTGCTAACGTCTCTCAAATTTCAACTATTATCAGTTTTCTTCTTCACCTGACCTGACCCGTGAAGCAGCCAAGTGAACAAAAATATCTTGACTTTCTCTAAACTATTTGAAGTTTTCATCCGTGAGGTAGATATATATAACAATGTGCACAAGTTTATTTAAAAAGCTAGTATTTGATAACTATGTGTTGAATTTGTAGTTTAAAATGGAAGTTAAGCATTGCAAGCTTCTTTCTATTTTGAATTTTTTTATCTAATTTGCAAGAACGTGTTTAAAGTCATGCCTCACAAGTCACAATGACAAATATGCTTTTGTAGCTTATTTTTCTTCTCCTGATGTGTAAGTTGGACGTAAATAAATGGCCATGGTTGCATGAAGAATTGTCCTTGATTGAAGGGAATGCCTTGCGTGATTTGATTATAAATTTGGGTGATAGTAGTATCAGAAATATTTGGCTAACCTAGAGTTTGACTTCTGGGGGTGGACTATTTAACAGAGAAGATATTAAAATGATCTTCCGCATGTATGTTTTTCTTTCCATTTTTAATCATTCTACTAAGAATATAGCGTTTGGTGTCTATTCTGTTAACATATTTCCCGGGGTGAGTTATTAACGCATGTTTGTAAGAAATTCTAGTTAAGAACGTTTTGAATGATTTGGGCCATGTTGACTAAAATAAATGCATTGGGCCATGCAACCTAAGAATCCATGTAACTTCTGTTGAGTTATAACGAAAAGAAAACTTTTCAGCATACTGTGCATGAGTTTGAAAGTTTGGCCATTTGACCCTTGAAAATTAAAATGCAACATGTAAACACATGGTGATAAAGTTATCATTTGATTGAATATATTGTGCTAAAGTTGATTGCTTGACCTCTTATTGAGGAAATATTTCTATGTAGAGTTATTACACAACAAATTGTCTAGTGTATTAGGTGTTATTGGAGAAGATTTGAACTTCAATTGATGAAATTTAATTGTGAATTTCGTACAAGGTACAGAAGAAAAACAGCAAACTAACTACTTTCAGTGACTTCTAGTTACATTTTTACATGACAGTTTTGTTAGTGTATATTCATTAGTTATAAAGTTTAAACACTTATAGAAAAGAAAAAAAGGTAATATAAATTAATTTTCTTATATAATTAAAATTAACTTTTGCATAAGTTAAAATAAAAAATATTAGATTTGAAAAGCAAATTTTAGTTCTCTTCATTTTCTGGATTGACAGTGGATTAAATTTTTTATAGGTTTCTAGCAATTTTTAGAAAAGCCAGTTAAATGAGAAATTTGACATAAATAATAATAAAATTATTTTATTAGTGTGCATTTTTAGGATATTCATAAATCTGATTCAACATGTGATCCAAACTAATCCAATTATTTTAAATTAAGTTTATAAAATATTTGAATTTTAATCCAACTCAACTCAATTAAAATCCAGTCATGAACAGATTTAGTAGTTCTATTTTTTGAACCCAACCCAACATTAATTTATTATATATATTAATTAATTATTAAATACAAAACATATTAATTTTAAACTCATAGTTTATTAAATTGAATCATTCATGATTTTTTTCTATTTTAAGTTATTTTTATCTCTATTTTGATTTTATTTATGTTTTTGTATGTTAATATCATACTTTATTTTTATCTAAAATAAAAATATCATATTAATATTAAAATTATTAATTATATTAATCAAATATTGTCACAATTTTTTAGTGTATCTAGTCATTATATACTTACAAAACTTCAGATAAAAATAAATTATTATTCTAAAAAAAATAAATTAAAAGAATATTTTTAAATATTCAAATCTAATTAACTCAATCCAATCCAATCTCTTTACATTGAATTAGATTGATTGGGTCTGAAAAAAAAATATACCAACCCAACCCAATCCCATAAAATTTTAATCAGGTGGGTTAACGAATTTTAACCATATTACATGAAACTCTCACTGGTATATGCTGAAATAAAATCATATTTCTGCTGTCATCAATTTTCTTTGGTACCACCTGAAACTCTCACCGAAAAACATAGCATTGCTTTTACCTTGGAAAGAAATAGCCTCTCCACTCCTTATGAAGGGTGGAATGAAAGGCCACAGGTTCAATAAATCTAAAGGTCGACAATGCAAAAATTGAATAACATCAAGAAACATATTTACATGATTCATGACTATAAATAAACTGGAATTTGAACTTCAAATTGACAACCCAAATTATATTTTCAAAAGCATTTATAAGTAGAACAATGTGACCAACATACAACCTTTACTATATCTATATCTATATTACATACAAACTCATGCCATACATTAGTATCTTTCCTCCGATAATCTCAAGGCTGAAATAACATGATAAAAGGCCTCGGTGAATGGTGCTTATTTTCCACAGTTGAACCCACGACATACAGATAGGACTATTATCAGGATAAGTGCTATCAATATTCCCAATACAATCAGCTTTATCTTCATGTTTTGCAGCCACATTTTTTGACGGATTCTGGTTCCAGAAGTTCTGAAATCTTGTGCCTGGAAGAAAATATTACTTTCCTCAAAAATGGTAAAATATAAATTTGTACCTTCACATCCATATCAAAATTAAAATTGTAAACAGAAAACCGAAAACATGTGGATCTCAGGATCTGAGACTTTTTGTTTTGGAATGTGAGAAGAACAGAGGGTGGAAACTGTAAGATATAGAAAATTCTTTTAAAAATAAAAATGGATGTAACTAGCTGGTCTGAGAGAGATAATGAAGACACCAAAAGTGAGGAATCTCCTTTCAATATGTTATACTTAGCATCCACTTCAAAAATGACTCAGCCACCAAAAGAAATAAATCTCCTTTCTATAGCATAGATATGAAATCTACACTATAAAGGAACGACATGTAGATGCACACATGGTACAGACTAACCTGGTTATGAAGGTTCTCAGTCTTGTCCACCAGAAGCTCTATCTTGTCACCCCTGTCTAGAACCTACATAAAATTATACACATCAATATAATTTGATTATATGTCCTTATGTATTAGACATATTGATCCCAATCCAATTAAAGGTATAGAGCCTGCAAAAATTTGATGGCATTTTCTTCTCTAAGCATAAATTCAATAATCTTGGCCTAGTATCTATAGCATAGGTAGATTAAATGAATAATAGAAGAAACCCAGAAAGTCACTCCTTTATGTCATCGAAATGGCACAGATTTCTACTGCCTAAAGAAATTAACATTTTGTAGAAGTATAACTAACTAGCGGTGGGGGTTTTTGGGTAACTTACACAAGATCCTAGGTTCTAACCTTATTGCCGCCAATGGACATAGGCATTGAAATACAAACAACAAAAAACATGAAGATTAAAACCTGAGTATTCAAGGAAAAAATATATATATAAAAAAAAGGAAGATTAAAAGTAGTGAGCTATAAACATCATAAATAGTGTGGTGTCTAATATTAAAATAAAGAAAAAATGATAACCAATGATGTATGTGAAAGTCAAACCAACTTTTATATACATCTCTGCCGAAAGCTTCAGCTGATATTCAAAGAGAATATTAAACCTATGATACAACAAAGAATACGAAATAATCATACAACTACAAATCTACAATCAATGAATTTATAATGTCAAAGAGTACATTACATTCTTGTGCTTTGGACATGAGATTGAGAGTAAGCCTTAATGCAACGGTAAAGTTGCCTTTGGGGACCGGTTGGTCACAAGTTTGAATCTAAAAACAGTCTTTTTGCATATGCAAAGGGAAGACAACATACTTTGACCCAAAGAAAAACCTTCATGAGGCAAGAAGCCAAGAATCCTTTTGGCACTAGGTTACATTAGTTTTACTGTAGATAACAGGTGACTTCATCTTGGTTCTCTCTTTTGAAATGTGGAATGCTTTTATTGCATCTTTGTTGTGATAATATATACGTTTTCTTGTTGGAATAGTTATATTTTGTTGGAATTTATGCATCTCAGTACCCAATACTCTTTTACCAGTATTTCACAGTTCACATATGGATCATAAGTCGTCATAGACGTATGGATTGACATCTCACCCATTTAAATATAATACTTTGAATAACTAACTGCCATAATGAAGTAGTTTCCAAAGTCATTAGCCACCTACTTTTAGAATCAAATTCCAAGACTTAATCCACCCTTCCCTTTATTTTTAGGTTTGCAGCAAACCCCCAAATAACAAGATCTATTTTCTAACCACCAAGATCATACCATTGACCCATTACCATTACAAATCGAAATAGTAAGACATAATAAAGAATCTAAAAAGTAATCCAACTGCCCAGAAATAGATATTAAAAAACCCTTCTAACCATCAAAGCATTCAGATATAGTGATTGCCCTGATCCCAAAATGAAATAGGCTAAGGATTGCAATTCAAAGGTACACCCAAGAATCAGATTTCTATCTCAGTTCTCTCCTTATTTTCTCTTAGACTCTTAGTTTCTCACACTTTCTATCATTTACCTTGCACAATTTCTGGTTTTTAAAACAAGTAAATTAGCCTCATTACTTTTAGCTAGCCTCAAGGATCTCTAATGGACAGACTGAACATTCACAAAGTATCACTGCTCCTCTTACAAAAGACAACATTACCTCTCAACCTACTCTAATACCCTTGATTCCTATCAAATATCAAGTATCAACAGCTGTTAAAAACTTATGAGTTACTACTGAGGAAACAAGAAAGTAGGTAGAAGGTTCCCTTACCTAACTCCCACTGCCCTTAGACAAATGAGCATTTTCACAATCCAACACTTAGACTAGACCACATTTTCTTTCCTCCTAACATCATCGACCACTTCAATTCTCTATCAAAACAGTGCCCAATATCTGACTTATTGTAATGAAGTGACAGCACTCAGTTAAATGTGTTCTAGTAAACCTTCTTTTATTGTAACTTGGCTCAGCCTATTAAAACCATCACAGAAACCTAGACAGTAAACAACAAACATGGGAGCTGTGTTCAATAAGAAAATGGAGAACTTATTGGTTTCTGATTTTCGTTCCTACTCCCCTGCCTTGGCCATCTTTTTTTCTCAAACAGTCACTATCATATTTATTTATTGGCAAAAATGATTCTTGTACCAACTGATCTCTTCAGTTTCTATGGTATTATCCTCTTAAATTAATGCAACTAAGTAGTGCATCTGTACCTTTTCAATATTCTCCATCATGACACCTTTAACTTCAGAAACCTGAGCTTTCACCTTTGCAAGCTTGCTTACCTCTTCAGGATGATCAACACAGTACTGCATATGTTCCCTCAACTTTGGCCTGTGCAAAGAGCTTAACACATTAGCTAAACTAACAATTTAAATCCACTAGCTTAAACTTTACAAGCTTAGAACAGAAACTTAGTACCCAAATTCCTTGTTAAGGCTGTTCACAGGAGCAGTGGCAGCCTTTCCACCACCATATTTCGACACAAATTCATCTTTGACACGCTCTAGAAAAGCCATGGGTAACTGTCTTCCAATTGATTCATCTGCAACAACACAATATGCTGCGAAATTCCAAAATTTTGATATTTTAGAACACTACAAAAGCAGTATCAGTTGATAAAATTAGAATTTAAAAGAAAACCAATAAAAACAGAAATGCAGAAACATAGTTATCAATCTTTGATAGTGGCACTTTGCAGCAATCCCAAAAGACCTATAGCAAGATAACGGATAGCTGAATGACCGCAATTCTGAAGATTCTAGGTACAAATTAAGTATTTTTACAACATATATACATGTTCAAAATTGAAAAATTATCTAAATTTTAAAATATTCATAATAATTAACATTTAAAAACCATCATCTTAAGCTAAATAAAAACAAAATTCAAGAAAATCACATAAGCCTAGGGTTTAAGCAAAGTAGTAAATTCAGAATATAAATAAGGGAGAGAACAAAACAAATACAAAAGGGTGAGCATCGCCACATTAGAAAAACAGAGGCAAACCAATGGCAAGACATATGTGTGAGAGGAAAAACAGCGGAATGGCTTGAAGTGCTTGGCTAGAATTATGTCCATGAGCATTGGATCAAGTGGATTGAATCAAAACAGAGAAGGATTTGAGTGATAAAAGGAAAGAATATCAAACTAGGTTTCGAACCCATCACACTACTGATGAAAAAATTAGGGAAATCACAAAATAATCCTCCAAAAACAGGTACAACAACACATAAAATTGGAGGAGGAAAACAGGTTTTAGCCGCTGATTCACAATCACAGTCGAAAAAGCCACAAATATTCACAATTTCAGGCGTGCCATCTGCAAATCCAAAACAAAACACTAATTTAATTTCTGCAGCGATTAAAGCCACCATAACGCATTTTCCACTGCGTAATATTTAACAAAAACATTCACACCTTAGCAGATTAACCATTACATTCCCCCAACTGAGTGTAAAACATATGCTCAAAGCAGCACATATCGAAACCATTCTCATGTTTCTCGGCCTATTCACAAGTTTTAAGCATACGAAATAGCACAAATCAGTTTGGCCAACTAAAGAAACCCCAACAATCCATAAGCAAATTCAGTACAACAATTGACTAGCATTAACAACACCATAACAAAAAAATGAAAACACAACACAGAAAAGAAAAGTGAGAGGAACATACTGTAGCCATTGTCGACGAGGTAATTGAAGGTGTGTGCGTCGCAGTTGTAGGTGAACTTGTTGTTGGAGGCAGGGAGCTTCTGAAGGCACTGGAAGGCGATGGAGTTGAAGTTTCCGCTGAATTCCGTGTACTCCGCGAGAATCACAGTTCCTCGCGACACGAACGCGTAGATCAGAGACTTCTGCCCCATCGATGAGAAGAGAATCAGGAATTTCGATTGAGTGTGGTGTTGGTAGGGTTTTGGATTTGGATTGTTGGAAGAGAGAGAGAGAGAGATCTGGGAAGAGTTCGGTTTTTGGTGGTGTCACGCTTTCGCTCTAGTTATCCAAAATTCCAAATCCTTCTCTCTCTCACACACTCTTTGTAGAGAGAGAAAGGAAGAGACAAGGGAAAATGGAGAGCAGGGTTTAGGAAAGTTTCTAAAGCGGTGAGAGAGAGTTGAAATAGGAAAGGGAGGTTTTAACTTTCAAATTGAAGCAACCCGAATCGAATCCCCCTTTATTATTTATTTACGTTTTTATTTTCCCAACGGTTAACGTAATTTGTTGGTATACTTTTCATTTTCATTCACATTATTAAAAACTAAGGAAAACAGACACTTTGTGCCTAGCTAACTGCCTTTCCTTTTTCTAATTAAAAAAATAATAGAAGATAGTTGGTAGTTTTAGGTGTGTGAAAATAGTTATAGGAATATAATAATTTATGAATATAGTTATAAGAATAAAATAAATATAAAAGCACTCATATTCCTTTTATATATATGGATAGGTATAGATTAAAGTTTGAATATCACATTTTTATATTTTATACAATTTAATAAATATGAGGATTCTAATAAGAGGATTTACTAGTCAATCACTTTGAAAAAGAAAATAAAAATGTTGTCCGCTATTTGTAAAACTAACAAATAGAATTTATGATGTGATAAGAAAAGAGAAAAATAAAAAAAAAATTAGAGATAAGTGGATGTTTATGATTGCTCATTTTTAAAAATATGATCTATGATGGATAAAGAAACCCTCTTCTTCTAAGTTCTAAACTTGCTCTAGTATATCACATCAAATTTAAGAACTTTGTAATGTTTTACTCTGATAGTAAAGTCATTTAAGAACACAAAATGGATCTCACATCTTTATACTTCTTATTAACATTTGTCTTTGTATTTTAATTTTAAAATAGTAAACACAAAAAAATAAAGTATGTCATTTGTATTTATTTTGAAAATATAATATTTCAATTAAGAAGCAATAATCCTTTTATTAATACTTTATGGTTCCTATCCTCTGCTTGTCGGTTCAGTCAATGTATTTCAATAAATCAAAATTATGTGTTTGTAGTTTATACATTTGTAATTTTCAATTGAAAATGATTAGAGAGAAAAAATGTTTTTTAATGCCAAGAAGTAGGTTCTTAGAGGAAAAATCATTATGGCAAGTTGGCCACCACCTTAAAGCTCTCTAACTATAAACATGTGTAAGAATTGTTCTTACACATAAGAATTGTTCTTATACATAAGAACTTGTTATAATAACCCAATAGATTGACATGACAAAGGCTATTGTGGACCAGTTTTACAAGTAATTTATAATGGATCATGTTTATTAACCATTGGATTCATCTAATACTCACAATATCCATTGAATTAGCCCTCATGATAGTCCTTTCCTCCTTCGAGGCCAAACTCCAACTCTAACAGCATAAACACAATCTCCTCCTAGAACTGTCATGACACCTCCCACAACTGGACCATCGTAACTTGCAACGGTGCCACCGACAATATTGCCTCCAACTTTTCAGCATTGTCCCAGCCACATCTTTTTGTCGCTTCCTTTCCCTCCATTGTTTTCCTTCCCTTACCTTTATTTCCTTCACAACAAAAACCTCAATGTCATCGTCTCTACCATCGAGTCGAAATCTCAATTGTGAGATTGTAGTAGAATGTGTTAGTAATGGTAGCATCCATCGCTTTGTCAACACTGTAGTCAATTCCCCTTCCTGTGTTGTAACTTGCGTATCTGGAAAACCCCTCCACATGTTGCTTCTAATATTTGCTTACTGAGATTTTTGCTTATATGAAGTTCATCTAAATAAATCTGCAACTATTTTTTTGCTTGAACAAAAAAATTGGCAACGCTGTAAATTATTTATGGTGGATTGCAAGGTGGTCCGCAAGGGTTGATGGAAAAGGAGAAATAATGTAGTGCGGAGGGTATACAATAATAATGTGGGGACAAGATTAATCTAACCATCAGAATTTGTGGTGGTTGTGAAGGTGTGCACCCTAGACATCATCCAATAGATGTCCTGACTCATGTTATCTTCAAAGATGAAAAATTTGTCATACATACTTACATAGTATCATAGTAAAATAGAAAAGTTTGAAAAATATTTATTTGGGAACATTGGTCTTAAAAATGAGTCTCGATTTGAGAAATTAATTATACCTAAAGAAAAATGTCTTTTTGCTCGAAGATAATTTGATTATTCATCTATCCAATAAATATAGTGATGGTTCATTTAGTTCATTTTTGTCTTGCAATACCTAAACCATGCCAAAATGAAAATGCTAAAAAACAACATTTTGTTTATACTTTATAGTTACGGCAATGAAATATAACTTCACTGTGGATCTTAACGTTTTTTTTTTTTACTTTTTATACCTTTGGATTTTAAATACTCAAAAATCAAAACCAAAATTTCACATTTAGATATAAGACTTTTATTATTATACTTTGTTAGTATAAATTTTTATTTATGCTGCCAATCAATCACAATTTATGAAATTGTAACCTTTAAAGTAGTTAAAATAAGATTCAAATATTTTAAAGAAACATTTTACAAATGATTAATGATATAATGAATCTTCATAGTGTCAGTGCATTATGTAATATAATTAGTATTATTGCATCATCTTAAAAAAAGTATTAAGTGCATCACTTGAGGTATATTAACATATACATGTACACTTGTGTGTCATAAGACAAAAATTTTCTGTTATTGATGGTAATATCTCAAATACTTTGAACTTGCATGTCGATCAATCAATCATAAAAAATTATGATTTTTTTATTGTCAATCAACCATGGAATTTTGATTTTCCAAAACATTTGAATCTTATTGTCACACATTTCATAAATTGTGAGATTGATTGACAACATAATTTTTTTATACGAACAATGTACAATAGTTAAAGTTTTACATATAAATGCAAAGATTTTTATTTTTGATTTTTGAGCATTGAAAATCCAAAGCTAAAAATAAAATTGAGTTATTTGTCGTTTATACAATAGCTTTAATTTTGTAACTATTATTGTTGTATTTTTTATGAAAATATTGTTAAGCAACATGATATCAAAGAACCTTTTAGTGAGGATATCAAAGAATCTTTTGGTGAGGTGAGTCCTAAAACCTATACATACTCATTTCAAAGAAGTGTTTAACTTGTTATAAAGAACTTTAAATAAACAACTTGCATGTGTTGTACTTATTAATCTTTTTCCTTCAATATATACAACACAGTTTAGGACAATAAGCATTTAGGGGTGTTGTTTTATGTCAATGTTGTCAAATTAGAGTTGTTGATCTAGGTTTTTGACTAGAGGGTGGGATAAGATCTTTTAGGGAATATAAAGATTTTTTTTTTATATTTTATAACAATTGATAGATTTAAAATACATAATAATGAATCATTCTTTGATTCTTTATACAAAAAGTTTGTATAACATACATATTCTCTTTGACTATAATGTGTTCTCTTTATTATGTAATTATTTTTGTCTTATGATCTTAAAGACTTCGCTACCTTTATTATGATAGTATCATTTAATTTGATAAGTAAGAAAGTAAAACAATTTTTTAACAGAAATTTGATTACATCATTGCATTTATGATAGTATAGAAAATACATGTGATAATACAATGATAAACTTTGAATCTAGCATGAGATGTGGCTACCCTAGCAAGAGAATGAACAACATCATTTGTTTGTCTCTTTACAAACTATATCATGTAGTTTGAATTTTGCACAAGTAATTGTTTACATTTCAATAAAATAGAATCTATTTTTGAATTATCAACATTTAAAGTATTTATCTTATCTACTGCAAATTTGCTATCCATTGCCAAAATAACATGAGTCAAACCAAAACTATTGAGTCATTTGATAGCTTTTAACATCGCAAAGTCTCTCCTTCCATAGTTTGACCATTTGTTCATTTAATTGTATAAAGCTCAGATATGCAACATTTTTCTTTTCATTTGAATGTTAATAACAATGTTAATATGTTTTTTTGAACAAAAAAATGTTTTTAAAATGACTAAGTTTTTCAAAAACAAACAATAATTTGATACACTATTTAAATTGTTCTTACTTAAATAAAAACTTATAGACATCCATGATGTATGCTATGTGGATACAAAAAACCATTAAAAAAGATTTTCCTTTGTATAACAAAGTGAAAAGTAGAGTTTATTTATTTTATAATTGAATATAACATATTAAGGTATATATATGTCTCCAAAACACTATATGTATAAGTAGAAATTATCACACACCTTATATGTCTCATTAATCTAAGTTATTACAACAAATTCATGCATCTCCAAAATGAGACTCTCATATCATCAATAAATACATTTCTTGCGATAATATTATAGAAGGTTTGATAAAAATTTAAGATACATTATAATACCAAACAATACTAAGTAAATGATAAAAATTATCATAAATTGCATCTATACCCTCTTTGAGTGACTTGTAATCATCAATAATTAAATCAAAACTAATACTTGCAACAATCTCTCTTATATTGTGAACTATCATGCTATCACCTAATAATTCAACTTCTATCTTGTTTCTCAATCTAGTCTTGATAGTTTTCATTGTTGAAAAAAATTATTCAGTTATAGCTGTAGAAATTGGAAGCGTTATAACAAAGCGAAGTAATATGTTAATTAAATAGTAAACTTGTGACTTTTTTGTTGCTACCAAACATGTATACAATTCTATAATAGTTTACAAATTCATCAATTTGTTTCTTGATGGGCATAAGTAATAAAATGTTGAAGTTAACATTTCAAATTAATCTTTTCATATTCATTAAATCCATGGAATAATATTTTTCTACAATAATATAAATATTATCAATGTTAAAAGCTTTATAATAATTCATAGAAATCAGAGTAAGGCTTAGATTTAACAACTTCATTGTTTGACCATTAAACTTGTCATTTTGTTATTGCAAATTATTTATTAATGGTAAAAAAATATTTTCACCCTAAAATAATGTTTTATCATGATGTGATATTTTTGGTGACGAGAGCATAGTTACCTTGGTATATAAGGAACATTTTATTGAGGAACCTCAATATCATATTATTTCATATAAAATATGTCATTTTTTAAACAACTTATCTTGATCATTTTCTCACACATTTTGAATGAGTGTTTTTGTAAAACAAACAAAATACAAAGCGCTAATTACATCTTGATATTGTTGTTGAAAAGCTAGATAAAGAACATTTGTTATCCCCTTAATCTCTCTTACCAAATGCAAGATCAATACAAACTGAAATGAGATCAAGTTATTATAAGTACTATCAGTATCACCACTTTGAGAATAAGTTGATCCATTAACAAAGTTTTTTTTTTTAAAGAAAAACAGAACAGGTTGCACCATGCATATTTATCAAGTTGCAAATAGAAGAAAAATATGATTTAGTATCTCTAGCTTGTTGCAAAGTACTAATTTGAATTTTTGCTCTACGAGTTTCAAGCTCATTGATTTATAGTAAATGTGACATTTCATCTAACTCAGCAACTTATAACTCATCATGGTGCTTACTAGAAAAACAAACAATATTAATAATAAATATCAATTTTGAAAAGAATTTATGAATTGGAACTACTTTTTTTGATGCAATAACTAATACAAATTTTAACTTATAAGCAAAATAATGAATCTAATAAGGATATGGACAATCATTAAAAAATAGTACTGGTAAACCATTTAATTTTTATTTTATATTGGCAATAACCTTGATAACGAATGTTAGCAATATCAAGATTATGTTGAAAAAGTATTGTCAATAACCTTGATAATGTGCAGTTTGTGAGGATTGAAGAGGCATATTGCATTTGCCAAACTTTTTCTTTGGGAAGGTTCAACAAATAATCGTAAGATTGACTTAGTTGCATGGAAGGATGTTTATAAACAAAAGTTGTTAAGAGGATTGGGTCTACAGAGGGTGAGACATGTTAATGAGGCGTTCAGGTGCAAAATTGAGTAGGAGATGTGTGAAAAATCATCACAAATGTGGGTGTAGATGTCACGTGAGAAATATGGTTGTTGTGATGCGTTGATGCATGTTGTGAATAGTCAAAAGGAGTGTTCGAACATTTTGTCTGACATTAAAATTGTTTGGTCTACTATCCAGGACCAATGCATGTGTAGGATTGGTGATGTCTTTAGGACTAGGGTGTGGTTTGATAATTGGGTTTTGGATATAGGGCCATTATCATAATAGTGCTTCTAGCCGTAATAATCCTAATCGATCTAGGGTTGGAAAAATCCAGAGAGAGTTAGAAGGCTAGTATAAAAGCTGGTTGGACTCGACCTTTTTGATAGAAGCTCTGTTGTTCGAGCAAAGTTGGTGAGAAAACTTAAAGTGATAAATTTACAAAGCTAATAAAAATTAGATAATAAAAAATTAAAATTAAACCTAAAAAATATATTAAACCAATAGAATATTATATAAGATAAGATAGGTTATCTTATCTTATTAATGTAACAAATAGGATAAGATATGATAATTATTTTTTTTACTGAAAAATATGATAATTGTTTATTTTATTACATCATGACTATCAAATAATGTGTAAATTATTGGTTACAAGTATAACATACGCTTGATTAAAAAAATAAGTATAACTAAAACGAAATATTTTAAAAAAAAGACATCAAAATTAGAATGTAGGCAACGAATGTTTTTATTTATTTATTTATAAGATCATGTGGAATTAAGGTCTAAATTTTTGTTGAAATATATACATTTAATATTTGATTGATTATAAGTTACAAAATTGATTAGAAATTATTACATAATTTAAAAATTATATGAATTTTCACATGATATGTAATTATGATTTTTAATTCATTAAAAAATGTAATAATGTATTAGATAGAAATTGATTGATATTAAATACTCTTGAATGATATAATAATTTCTTGCAATCTTATCCTAAATATTTTCAAAAGAGTATATTTATTTAGTTTAGAAAAAAAAACAAGAAAGAAAACGCTTTAAAAGAAATAAAAATCAAAATAATAATAAAAAATTATAGACGCAGAGAGAAAAGGAGTGGGAGGGAGAGCAAGAAGGGGTTTTCGCTTTTTGGTTGCAAACTGTAGAGCGAGAGGAGCGTTCGAGTGAGCGAAAGAGGTTTTCTTCTTTCCGGTTGTTGTCGCGGCTGAACCCTAGCTAGTCCGGTGGTGCGAGAAAGAGTGTGTGAGAGAGAAAGAGAGAAAGACGATGAGTGGGAAGGGCGGTGGCAGCCACAACAATGGCGGCGGCAAGGCGCTGTCGGCGACGATTCCGGCGTCGTCGCGGAAGATGGTTCAGAGCTTGAAGGAGATTGTCACCAATTTCCCCGATTACGAGATCTACGCCACGCTCAAAGACTGTAACATGGACCCTAACGAAGCTGTTAGTCGTCTCCTCTCACAAGGTTTCCCTCCCCCCCATCTCTCTATTTCAATCTCTATTCGTTTTCTGTTTCGAGGTTTTAGATGTTTTTCTTTCACTTGGAACGAAACGCAAAACAGCTTTGTTCTATGTTTCGAGGCTATTGCTTTGCTCGTTCGCGCATTATGCGAAAGTGAGAAATAACTGAGCGAGAATAATCCGCGTGTTTTTGTTTTTGGCTGTGGAGTGTGATTTTGTGGCGCAGGGTGCTGTAATAGATGTTATCTAATGTTAGGTTTGTTAATTGTGTAGATCCTTTTCATGAAGTGAAGAGCAAGCGAGAAAAGAAAAAAGAGGTGCACGTATTTTTTTTTTTTTGTCTGTTTCAGCTGTTCAGAATTGGTTTTATGTTATCTTGAAGAAAAAATAATTGATTTTATGCTTGATAATGTAATCAAATAACCAATTTTGTTTCTTCTTCCCTGAGTGTGCTCTACTGCTATGTCATGTGGCATGTGCATAGGTTTATAAGTTGACAGTAGGTGAATCTGTGTGCTAAGTTTGTGGGTGGATACGATGAGTTGGTTTGGCACTTCGACTTGAGCATTTGTTTCTGCTAATTGTCCCTACACTTATTTTGTTTGAGTTTATCCTTTTTTTTTTTTACCTGTTCTTGCTCTTGTTGGTTCAGATTAAGGACCCAACAGATTCCAGGTCTCGTGGGAGTGGGACAAACAACACATCTAGTCGCAGTGGCGGTAGGGCTGGTACAGATCGTTACGGTGGACGAGGTGGTGTCAACCAATTCGGCAGCAGTGGTATGCGGATGATAGGTGTTGAACTAATATATTGCTCTGGACTGTATATTTAATGAAATTTATAGTATCTGTCACTATTATTGTTGTTGTTATTATAATAATTATTTAAATTTCTGCCCTGTTTTGGGAGGCCAGATTATGGTCTGCAGGGGAAGCCTGTATACAAGAAGGAAAATGGGGCACCCACTTATGGAGGGTCCACATCTTCTGCACCTAGTGTGCTGGGAAATAATACGAACACGAGACTGCCATCCTACAGGTTTATTTTCCTTCATATATAAACACACAATAAAGTTTACATGATTGGAGTGGGAAAGATGTATCACGATGGTTAACGGGATTCTTATAGTTATGATACATTTGGAAATTTGGCCTAGTTATGGGATGAAATTGAAAACCAAGCCTTACCATCTACTGAGGTTAATACAAAAGGGAAAATCCTTCAATTTATTTTGAAAAGAAGTAGGTTGTCTTGGCATCCAACTCTTACAATCTATTTTGTGTATCAATTTAATATTTTTCTCAAACAGTGGATGATTATGTGCCAATTATTCTCTGGATACTTTAGGGTTCTACAATCTACATTGATCTTTCTGTGCTTTGTATTATGAACAGTGAGTGTTTTGGCTTTGGAATGAAATTGGTTGAAAATGGACTGTTAGTAGTTTTTATATGATCTTTTTTGCATCTTCTATTTGTAACATTTAACTATATAGAGAATATATTACATATGTAGTCCTAAAGTATTTGACTATTTTGCTAGTTATGTGGCTATTCCTCTTTTATCTATCTTTAGTAGCATAAATTTTTTGTCTTTTTTGATTGTGCCTACAAGCACTTGGGTACAGAATCATGTTATTATTGTGTGGCCAGGGTGCAGTTCCCACTTCTCATGTCTCATTTTATGTTCAAAATTGTTGCAGTGATTCTGTGGTTACTGAAAAAACATATGCATTTGGCATCGGTGATGGACCATCTTCATCATCACAACGTGGTGGACTGCAATCTGCATGGACAGGGAATACAGGTCAAGTATCAATGGCCGACATTGTCAAGATGGGTAGGCCACAGGCCAGGCCATCCATGCATAACTCTTCCATCCAGAGTGATAATCATCAGAATGTCTTCATGCCTCCAGCAGCTTCAGATAACAATTTGCATTCATTGCAAGGTTATGCTTCTAAAGTTTCAGAAACAAATACTAATCAAGGCCTTGTCATTAGCAACAATGTTCCACAGAATGATGAATGGCCTTGTATTGAGAACCAACATGATGTTAGAGTATATGCAGATGTTGATACCCATGCAAATTCTGAGTACTATGTGAACTCATCAAGCTTTGCTGAAGCTGATTGGCAGCAGAAAACTCACTTGGATGAACACGGAGCTGAAGATGGTTCTGTTGAGAATGCAGACAATGTTGAATCTGCTTCTATATCTGCTAAAAGTACATCAGAGGATAACACAGGAGGTACCTCTTTTTTATGGTGTACACAGACATAAAATTCCTACCAATCTCAGTATCTAACAGACATCTTTTTTTTATGATAATGACATTGGCAACTGAGATGCTTTATGCCTACTGTTCATAATTTTTATATCTTGGACATGCGCCTGATTATAGTCTTAATTCTTAATTTCTTCCTTTCAGCTGAAGATGATGTTTCATCAGTGGCTGCAAACATAGAGCAGCTAAATATACAGAGAGATGATCAGGGGACAGAACAAGAAGATGACAATCCTTCTGTAGTAATTCCAAATCACCTACAACTCCATACTCCAGAATGCATGAATCTGAGCTTTGGAAGTTTTGGATCTGGAAACCCCCTTTCTGGATCTGGGTCATTTACATCTAGGCCTTTGAAAAGTAGCTTGGAGGATACATCTGGTGCAACAGATGTTTCAACAATTGAAAACTCTGACACTAGGTATATTGCTTATATAGTATATTGTGTCCTAACTTGCAATATCATAATTATTCTTAGTTTCCTTAAAGATATCTTTCTTGCAGAAATCCTGACTATTATGGGGATGAGCATCTTGCTACTACTACGTCAGATGGAAATTTAGTTCAAGGAACTGGTGTAAGTGCTGGGACCTATGAACATACTTCCATTTCACAACAAGAGGCTTTAAAACTTGACCCCCCTGAAATTGCTCAGGAAAATCAGTATTCATTTCCATCGCATTCCCATGGATTTAATTATGAAAATGCTGAACAACCGGAGGTCACATTTCCTCTTTCACAGACCAGCTCACAGATGCAGAATCTTGCTCCCTTCTCTGGTGTAATGGTAATGCATGTTTTATGGCTTGGTCACATTTTAGATCTTCAGTGAATTAGTTTAGAATGACTTACTGCCTGTTTTTATTAGATATTTCATGGCTGGAAATATGAAAATCTCGTGTTCAGAGGCAATTTTTTGAAGTAGAAATTTGTTCCTTCAGCAAAACAGCTGATTGCAAGAATGTGCACCAATAAAACAAACAAAGCCTCTTTAGATGTTTCTGAACACTTGTTTTTGTTTGTTTGAAGGAACACATTACTATAGTTAAATTGCCCCCTCCCCCCTAAAACTGCATTATGCGAATCATCTGCTGTCGTTTTAATACTTGACATTGCTTTAGTTTCTGTCTTGTATCTTGCAATTCTATCTAGCAATCCCGCTATGTAGATCTAAATTTTACTGTCATTCCGTCAATATTTTAGCAGGAACATACAAATTCTTTGCCCAGTGCTCTGTTGTCTTCGCCAGTTCAAACAGCAAGAGAAGATATTCCATACTTACCCTTCCCTGCTACACAATCGATGCCTACAAAATATAATAACATTGGTGGTTCCTCCATAACCGTGTCAGAGGTGCACTTTTGCTCCAATAAGCTTATTTATGTTTCTCTATATAATGAGATGTTAAGCTGTTTAAATGAAATGTTATGGATGACATAGTATTTTGAATTTTATATCATCTTAGCCTAAAAAGTGCAATAGTGGAATTAAGAATTCTGGTTTTTAGTATATTGAAGTGCTGTGGTGGTATTCCAATAAATTATTTGTAATGTAATATTCATTAGCTGTATCACAAATTTCACCCTGGCTATGAATATGGTGTAATATATATATATATATATATATATATAATATTAAATGCCAACTGTATTTGACTACTTTATACATTAGTTAAAGCTGACTTGCATCCAGTTAATCAACTCAAATCAGATGATTGTGTTGGTTTTCCTGTATTGCTGGTCAAATTGATTGGTTTTATAACAGAAATGTTTGTAGAGCTGGTACTGGGTGTATTCTGGATTTAAATTATTTGCCAATGATTAGATTTGCAGGTTTAATTGTTGCATCCGTATTTTGAAATTGTTGTTATAGGATAGGAAGATAGTTTTTTTTGGAATTCAGTTGTTTGATAGTTTCTCTTGTCAATTTGCAGGCTCTAAGAGCTAGTGGCATTACTACACCTCAACCTAATGCACAAACCCTGTCTGGTGCGGGTGTTGCCACTGGACCTGCACTTCCTCAGCACCTTGCTGTGCATCCCTACTCCCAACCTACTCTTCCTCTGGGACATTTTGCTAACATGATTAGCTATCCATTCTTGCCTCAGAGCTATACCTATATGCCATCAGCTTTTCAGCAGACTTTTGCTGGAAATAACACGTATCCCCAATCTCTGGCAGCAGTGCTTCCACAGTATAAAAATAATGTTTCTGCCAGCAGTTTGCCTCAGTCTGCTGCTATTCCTCCTGGATATGGCTTTGGCAGTTCAACAAGCATTCCTGGAGGAAATTTTTCTTTGAATCCGCCTGCTGCTCCTACTGGGACAACCATTGAATATGAGGATGTTATAAACTCCCAGTTTAAGGACAACAATCATATGATGTCACTACAGCAGGTACAAAGATATTGATTTTAAAACTATTTATATTTAACTGCTTTTGTTTTCCTGTTACGATTCTTCTCTTAAAAGTTGCCAATTTGGAAATATCATATGATGATTCAAGTTGAAATATGATCTGTTAAACTTTTTTTGTTTATGCTTGTTTACAAACTTCAAGTTCACTTTGTTACTATTATGTAACTCTGAATTATCAGTTCTGGGGGGAGGTGGGGTTGAGCAAAGAATATAACATGGAACCTTGTTTACTTTTTTTCTAATGCTGCTTATATGTAAAGCTGAAATGGTTTTATTTGTTGTTTTCTTCTAGAACGAGAATTCTCCCATGTGGGTTCAGGGCCCTGGCTCTCGAACAATGTCTGCAGTTCCTCCCAGCAACTATTATAATTTGCAGGGACAGAATCAACAACAACCAGGTGGATTTCGGCAAAGGCAGCAACAACAGCAGCAACAGCCTTCACAGCATTTTGGGCCCCTTGGGTACCCTAATTTCTATCAATCTCAGACTGGCATTTCTCTGGAACATCAGCCACAAAATCCTCGGGAAGCGTCCTTGGGTGGTCCGCAAAGCCAACCATCCAAGCAGTCCCAACAAATATGGCACAACAGCTACTAATCTTAATCACCTCCCGGTTTTTCAGGGTATTTATGTGAGTTTGAAAGTGGCTAATCAGAGGCATTTACGGTCTAGTAAACTTATCATTGTTTGGTCTCTAGAGACCATGAGCCCATTGCCACGAGGTTGTATTCTACATAATTATGTTGGTCATGTTTAACGTAGGTACTAAGTGTGCTAATTTGGTTTACTCGGTACATTTTTTGTTTTTTGTTTTCTAATATTTTCATCCTGATCATAGTGGAAAATCTCTTTTGGGTAACATTCTCCCCTGTTATAACAATTGTGCTGTGATATACACACATTAGAAAGTTCTCCTTAACAATCATGCACTAAACCTGATCATGGGTTGGATTCAGCTAAAACATTCAAAATTAACAAATCAAACAAGTAATAATTTAACGACATCATGCATCATTCATTGGGTTGTGGTTGCATAGGGTGCGTATGTGGGCTAATTTTTGAAGTCCATGTCGGCGGCAGAGTTTGACAATGTTTTTCAACTAAAATAACACTTTTGATAACTCATCAGTTAGTTACATAGTAAAAATTTCAGAGGTTATTGGCCTCCCGTTCAAAAACTATAACAAAACATTTCTATAGTTTCATTGTAAAGCAATGACATTTTAATGCGTGTTCTCTGTGTTTTTGCCTGTGCATTTGCACGACACTGCTACGGTTCTCTATATTTGAGAAATATAAATTTGATTTTTTAAATCGAAAAAAGTGCTTTAAAGCATAAAAAATTAAGTATGAAGTTTTAACTTTTGTAAAATATAATCAATAAAATTATGATCACAATATTCTTTTATTGCTTACTCATCAGCACAAATGTTTTTCTGATTTAACACATTTTTAAATTATTAAAAATTAAATATTAATATTTTTTGTATTTAATATAGTAAATTGGATAATATTGATAATGCTTAAGTAAAAAAAACATAAAGCAAGAAATTGGATACAACTACAAGTCTACAACTCACTTCACTAGTTATGAAAATATATGCTGTCATTGTAGAAACAAAAATAAAGAAATTGGATACAACTACAAGTCTACAACTCACTTCACAGTGTTCAGTTTCTGACTTTATGTCCCTCAGCATAGAATAGACAAATGAAGTCCGAGTAAATTAAATGTGCATCAAATCCACAGTTTACATTAATCAGAGAGTTGAAAGTGCTTTTAGACATGAAAGCTCAAAAAAGTACAAAAAAACAAAAAACAAAAGAAGAACGATAGATGCTCGAATTCAAGTGGTCTATTTAGTTAGTTGATCTGTATAAATTATTATAAATTATCTGATATTATCTTCAATTTTCTGAGATAAAAAGTCTAATTTTAATTTCTGATATTTTCTTTGATTCCCCGAATAAAAAAAAAAAAGGAATAGATGCTTGAGCACTTAACACGTTAAATTAGAGTCAAATAAAGCAACAAAGTGCTTCGATTAATTTTATAACGTGAAAATAACGGATTTGAGTAGTAGTAGATAGTGTAGTGTGTTTGCTTATATATCGCAATTCGCACATCATTGTCAGGGTCTCGCTTCGCTCGGGTTGTGCGCGCGCGCTGCGTTTTTTTCTTTTATTAATTTATTAACATAATATTCGTTTAAGTATTGCATTGGGATTGAAGTTGAAAGACACCACTCTCCTCAGCCTCTGGTAATTTTCTTTTTATTCCTCAAATTGGTTCTTATTTACGGTTTACTTGTTCAGTTTCTTTGGTTGATATATACATACAATTTTATTTGTTGTTTGAGTTTTAATTTGAATTATATTTTTTTTCCAACGCTTAAGCACGGTTGGTTTCACAATGCAAATGATTACTAAGTATTCAATTCTTCTAGGATCGGTGAATGGTAATGATATCAATGTCCGAGTCTTCTGAAATCTGAGTTAGTAGAATTTAGTAGGGGTTTTTATGATTTTAATAAACATGCTATGCGCTTTTATATATGCTGCTGAATTGAATTCTAACTTGGAAAGTATCTGATGATCCCTGACATCATGCATCGTTACAATTATGCTTATTGTTGAGTTCTTAGAGCCATTAGGAAAACTGGAAAAAAAAAACCCAGTGAGCCAACCTCATTTGAAGGCTCGTTTCATCACCCAAACTTGTTTTCTCTTTTAAACAAGAAAATAGATTGCATGACAGGTTTATTGCTTTTGATGCGGTTTGATGATTGATTGGTTAGATTTAGATCATTATTGAAAGATTTTCTTTCATAATCTCTTACTTTAACTAACTACCACAGCAAAATAAATGAACAGTGACATTTAAATTATTTTCATTCACCTTTTCTGCCTTTTTTTTTTATTTTTTTTTCAGTAAGAATATCTGTACTGTTTCCTATTGTAAGATTAATACATTTTCCCTTCAAATTGTAGCATTGATTTGTATAACTGATAAGTCAGGGAAGGTTGATGTTGATTGTCAAATCCTGGCTTGATATCAGTAGTTTTTCAAATACCATAGCAATGTCACTTTCCTCATATAAGAGTGGCTTTTCTGGTGAAGAGCTAACTTAAAAGCTCTACGTTGGCTTCATTAAAAGCAGAAAAATGAGTGATACAGAAGGTATATCACATTCCTCGGGAATCACGAAGAAACTAGATAGCCATAAAACTTATCATGGTAGAGATCCCAATCACGGAAATGACCTTTGGAAAGATGGACTTATTTGTGCTTTTGAATACATTCAAGGACAAAACAGATCGGTTAAATCGAGTTCCTCATCAAAGATCACAGACAGACTACATGTTAATGGCCAACATTCAAAGATCCATGTCCCTTCAGATGACAAAAAGAAGCTCTCAGATCCTTCATCTGTAAATATCTCAAGGGACAGTTTGTTTGGTGGCTTGGATGACGACAAGGAGGGCCAGGTCCGTAAGGCTGGCCGATCTAAAAAGTATGAGGGAGGTCATTGGGTACCAATTGGATGGGCAAGAATTTCAGAACTTGTCCAAGCAGTTCAGGTTGATGCTGACTGGTCTTCTCATCAATTGGAATTTGAGGATTCTGAAGATGATTTCACAGTAGCAGATTTGGCAGCTCCTTATTGGGAGCGTCCGGCTGGGCCTATATGGTGGTGCCATGTTTTTGCAGGTCACCCCACTGTTGAGGCTTGGCTCAGCAATGCTCAATGGCTACACCCTGCTGTTAGTTTAGCCTTGAGAGACGAAAGTAGGCTTATAAGTGAGCGAATGAAACACCTTCTCTATGAGGTACGTTGCATTTTAAACTATTGTTATTGCTAGTCTTAAGTCTTAACAAATATTATCATTTGGCAATCTACATTTGGATATATGTTTGCTAAAACACATTTACATGCACCACATCAACCATACATATGAGAGTTTGTGTATATGCAATGAGATTTTAAATTAAAATTTTCAGTTGTATCATGTTTTTATTGATGGCATAAATGCTTGTAGGGTTGTGGCTTCTTTGTGAGGTATTCACCCAGATGATAAGCAACTAAAAAAGCAAGTGACTTTTTGGGTTTTTCTTCTCTTCCTAGTTTGCTGGTCTTAAGAGAAAAACATCTATAGGTTTGGAATTCAACAGATTTGGATTCGAGTTTTCTAGGATAAATTAAGTGTGGAAGGAAAACCAGTGGAAATTGAATTTCTAGTTGATGGGTTTTAGTACAAACTAGAACAAAGTCCATGTGGCAGCACAACATAGACCAACAAATCTCAAGTTGTTGTTGTTAGTTTTTCAGGAAAATTATTAAGAAATCATTGAGTGGGAAAATACAGCATCAAGAGCTTGACACCTAGCACTATGTTGGATAGTTTTAATATAGCAAGAAACTTTTTTGGGATGTGATATGGTGATTTTTTGAGGAGAAAAATAAATTAAGATGACAAAAAAAGTATATGAGAAAAATACAAAAATAAACCTAGGATTCCTTAGGCATTAAACCTTGGGCTTGTTTGTGTTAGTGTCACACAACCAGTAGATAGCAGTTCATCTGAAAGAAAGCAATACAGCTATTTAAGTAGACACCCAATGACTTGTACCGCCTCCCAAAGAAAAGAAAACCTTCAATGACATGCCCCACAATGAATTTTCCTCAGAAACCAGTCTAACTCGATGCTGATTAGACTTCTTACTTGTAGGTCCCAGTCAGAGTTGCAGGAGGGCTGTTATTTGAGCTCTTGGGACAATCCGCAGGTGATCCTCTTGTTGAAGAAGATGACATTCCAATTGTTCTTAGGTCTTGGCAAGCACAAAACTTCCTTGTAACTGTAATGCATATAAAAGGATCAGTATCAAGGATAAATGTTCTGGGTATAACAGAAGTTCAGGTTGTTCTATCTCTCTGGCCTTGAGTTACACAATAATATTCTTTTAGAGAGATGTAATTCATTCAGTGCCTCACTATTGTTAGGAGCTTCTTTCTGCTGGAGGGTATAATATGCCGAGAACAGTGCATGAAGTTATAGCACTACTTGCTTGCCGTCTCTCACGGTGGGATGATAGGTAATGACAGCATTTTCCTTCATATTTGATGCCAGTAATAGTTAATTTTGGAAAAGAAATAGTCAAAAGTAGGTTGGGTCTTGCTTCTAGTTATATAACTTAAGAATTCAGATGTCTGAGGGTGAGTTAAGTTTGTAAATATTAAGACATCACATGTTCTGAAAGAAAAAGCTATCAAGCATATGAAAAATATGATTGACTTTGTTGCTAGAAAATAAAAGGAATATATTGTTTTGTCTATCACTTCTATCTCTGTTATGCACAAAAGACAGGAAAAATGTGGATTGTCAGGTTTGGTTTTGTTGAGTTCTGCTGTTAAATTTTATACTTTAGATTTATTGACTTTTACTACCTCGTACTTGATTATATGGGCATGTTGTTTCCTTAAGAGTGTCCTGTAGATAAGTAGCTTGCAAAGATGGCCAATGTACCTCATGCTTGATCTTAGTGCACTTTCTTTTCCAACTGCATTTTATGTAAACTTCAAGTCATGTTACTTCGGATTGACAGATTTATTTAATTTGTCAGGTTATTCCGTAAATCTATATTTGGGGCGGCAGATGAGATTGAATTGAAGTTTATGAACAGGTTCTTAAATGTGCAATGTGTATAACTTCAAGTCAATCCAGTTTTATAAATTGTCTTGTACTAAGTTGACAGTTTTCCCTTTTTATTAGGAGAAACCATGAAGATTTGAATCTTTTCATCTTAATCTTAAATCAAGAAATCAGAAAGTTATCAACACAGGTATATACATTGATGATTTCAATGCAATCTCATTCGAATTCTGTATAATATTTACGTTTACGGCATGTGATAAAAAAATACTATATATAGAACTAAAGGATATTCCCATTTAAGTCACCGTGATTTGTTGCAAAACATTTCTATTCATTTTTTTCTTGACCAATGCTCGGCACTCATTAGCAGAGTCAGGACCTAAGAATTATTTTTTGAAGAGATTAGGAATCATTTTAGACATGTGAATTTAGTTTTTTCGATACATCTCTTATATAAAGTGAGCAAGGGAAAGAGAGATGTGAGTTGTAGATCTGTTTGCTGTAGTTGTTAGTAAACTGAAATTTAATTTCCAGAGATGTGAGTTGGCAAAGGTAAATTCTACTGATTATAAAATGTCCATTGGCCATATTGAGCTACATATATTTATTTCCACTGAAGCACTTGATAGTTGATCATGTGCAGCTGGTCTAAAGTTATCAAGCTTCAAAAGGCTGGAAATGAACCAAACAAGCTTGAGAGTAGTTTGAAACTTGCCTTGTTAATTAGCCAAATGAACTTAATTTATAGACCAATTAAGCTTAACTCGGGACAAATACTGCTATACTCCTTTGGTTCATGAACTCACACACACACATTTTGTAATTGATTAGTTAGTTGAATTGAGTCAGGTTTATGAGCTATAGCTTTTGTTCATTTGGTTCATATTGTCTCATTTTTTTATGTAATTCAAACTGATAAACTGAGCCAAAGAGTTAGAGAAGTTGATTTGAGCCAAATTTGAGCTAAAAAAATGGTTCATATCATACTCAAGTTTAGTTTCATGTGGAACTATTTCTTATATAGCCAAGCTGAACTCAGCCCTTTTCAAACCCGAGCCCACTTGTCACTGAACTTCATGTAAAACAACTAACATAATACAAACATATCATTTCTTTTAGTTGTCTACAATCTCAATGAAATTTAATTGTCCTTTTTGTTCTTCAAACATGGAAAGATACATTTTAATAATAGTGACATTCCATAACATTTATTTGTGTAATTTTAATCTTTCACTTTTGTAAATAGCTTTGAAATGCACAAGCAGTACCAAAGTGAGCTAAATTCTCCACCTTAGGTTGATTTTATTTTTTTAATGACAATTCATACTGGCCAAATCCATTGTACAGTAGCTTCTTACAACTCGTGCTTCATTGCAGGTTATCAGAGTGAAGTGGTCACTCCATGCAAGAGATGAGATTGTCTTTGAGCTTCTCCAGCATCTAAAAGGAAATGGAGCAAGAAGCTTGTTAGAGGGAATAAAAAAGAGCACAAGAGAAATGATTGAGGAGCAAGAAGCTGTTCGTGGCCGACTGTTTACCATTCAAGATGTTATGCAAAGCACTGTTCGAGCTTGGTTGCAGGTATCAATACTTCAGAACTTTCTTTAGAATGCTTTTTTTTTTTTTTCTTTACTTTCAGACAGTAGCTAGAACAACTTTATATTGCTCACTGTAGATCAACATAATAATTGTCTTGCATCCGCTGAATCTCTATCCAGGATAGAAGCCTTCGAGTAACCCATAATTTAGCTGTATTTGGTGGCGTTGGTGTTGTCCTCACCATCATTACTGGGTTATTTGGGATCAACGTTGATGGGATACCTGGGGCAGAACAGACACCGTATGCATTTGGTGTTTTCACGGCCATCCTGGTTGTTCTGGGAGTAGTGCTGATAGCAGTTGGCATGGTTTACCTTGGGCTGAAAAACCCCGTTGCCGAGGAACAGGTTGAAGTAAGGAAGCTTGAGCTGCAAGAATTGGTGAAGATGTTTCAGCATGAAGCAGAAACTCATGCTCAAGTGCGGAAAAATATTTCTCCCAAGAACTTACCTCCTACTGCTGGTGATGCTTTCCGTAGTGATGCGGATTATCTTGTCATACAATAGAGATACTATCATACTAATACTATAATTGTCCAAGGATGCTTTAATATCAATTACTTTTGGTGTTAACGGTTGTTCCAAGTCTGAAGTTAAAAGCATGAATTGAAAAAGCATTTCTCTTTGCTTATTCATGAACTTTGGTGAATGTGGATTGTGGAGGAACTCACAACCGTGGTTGGATGGATGGGACGTCAGTGATGATAAGCTCATACTTTTGGATATTCATAGGCCTCAGTCTCTAACAAAACCGAAATTCTTCTAGGCTTTGCTCTATATAAGTTCTTCATTGAATAAATTAGAAGTTTGATATGAAATGAATATTTGTATGCCTCGTATGCAATTGTTCATTTAGCCGAATTTATAAACGTCATGTCAACTTAGTGTAGAAGATTTTTTTTTTTTTTTTTCGATAACAAAGTGAAAGATGTGATACTACTCATACTAGTGAGACTTGAGACATTCTAGTTCTACTACGCTTAAGAAGGATTTGCAACTTCTAGCTGCCTTTGTTTTTTTTAGTAAAATCAGATTACCTTATCTTAACATTTGTTGTTCAACTCAATCAAATTGCATGGTATATTTCAGTTTAGTGAAGAAATTAAATGATATGGTATTTTTTGAGATATAACCATTTTGAATTATATAAATATGAAAAATACTAACATCATACTCTCTAACAACTCATAACACGCATATTATTAGTTAAAATTTATTAAAAATTACAAAATTAGAAGAGAGAGAATCATTACCAAGTAGAACTACAAAAAATTGTGATTTTTAATAAAATTTAGTCAATCATAAAAAATATGTTAAAAAAGTATATTACTAAGATTTCTCTGTAAATATAACTTACAAAAGCTTTTAAATTGAAATAATTTTTTGGTAGGTGAATTGAAATAATAATATGGTTTCTAATTTACATAAAAATAAATATAAGATCCTTGCCAGTATTTTTTACGAACTTTATTGAGAAATTAGATGAGAAAGCTTATATCAAAGTTCAGGTAAATAAATTGATTTCAACTCATTATGTTGTTTAATGCATTTTATTTCTCTTCTATACATAATTATAAAAGTTTATTCAAGTGACTGACGATGGTTTGGATACTTCCGTTCATTAATTTAAACTTACATAGAGGGAGATTTGTATGCTTGCAAAACTAAAAGATGGGGGGTAACACATGAATTTAGAATTAGTATGCACTAAAATTGATTCCTATGAAATTTTTGGAACATACGGAATATGCCACTATTCTGAAATTTAATAGGTAACTAAAATAACAAATCGCCAGAAGAAAAGTAGTGCTACAATAGCCTGTATTCGCATGTCAATATTAACTTTCACTGCCCAAGTAACATCAACATCCAGGTTCGACTTCTCGAGAATGCAATGAGGTTCTTATAAACTTTTATAGGAAATGCCTAAAGACAAGTTTCCTCCATCATTATCAAATGCCATATGAATCATTTAAGAAGGGACCTTGCAAGATGTTCCCTGGCTGTGGCCAATGCTTGACTTAGTGTCTGCAACAGGAAGAAATACAGTTATTCCTCAAATAAGTGAATTTATTGTCGATTTTCTTTTTTGTTATTAAAGTGAAGCATATTAGTGAAGGATGTAATATACCTGTTCGGACAAAGGAGCTCCAGAATCTATACTATTACTAGCAACTTTCCCAGCTATAACATTTGGATCAGTTTCAAGTATGATACTGCACAAAATATGAAGACATGAAGTTTATGTGAAACCGGGGTGGAGTCAAGACAAAGGTAGATAAGATGCAAGAAGAAAAGGAGTAAGTGTTGAAGTGATAGTGAGGGAGAAGGCATACAAAAGGAGGAAGATCAGAGGGGTATGCCTTTCCTAGATAAATGTGATTTATGGTATAATTCTACTGACATTCCAGTACTATGGGATCTATAACTATTGAAATCATAGGCAGCTACAGTAGCAAGGTACAATAACATTTAAGGATTAGCAACTCAATTAATTGTATCCAAGATTTAAGTCATGCCTTTCAAGATTAAGCTATGATCTCCGAAACAGTATGTGCCATGTGGTTGGCTTAACAATGAAAAGAACTGAAAAAATAGATGTCATCGTGTGAAAAACTCAGCAGAAACATCATACGAATTCAAATTCTACTCTGACTGTACACACTGAAAAGGACTCGTGTTTTTGTGCAACTGACATTTGTTACATCTCATTGATCACAACAGATAAGGGCAATGGAACAGAATTACTCCCGAGCTATCAAAAACTGATGTAAGCCCATTAGTTACTTGAGCATTAAGTGTTTATAGAATTCAAGAGTATCATAAACTTAGAAAGCTCCAAACTGATGTAGCAATGGAACAGAATTACTCCCGAGCTATCAAAAACTGATGTAAGCCCATTAGAAAGCTCCAAACTCTGGTATTCAAGTACCTTCCTAGCAGAATAACAGTTCAGAGAAGGATTTTGTTTTTATGACAAAAAGTTATACAATTCCAATAATCAGAAAAGAGTTGAGAAGTGCATGAGAAGATTTAGAGAAGCAAACAAACACACAACTGAAGGAGATAAATTTCATATGAATAGCATATAGCATACCCCCCATCAACAATTTCATCAATGCACAATAGAATGAGATCCAAGTTCTCTAGTGCTTCCTTCTTGTCTACATTGCCTCTGGAGGGGAAAAGACAGTAAAATCATCAAGGACTACTGTGTTAATGGTGATAGATTGAAAACACCCTTGGACACGAAACATAGATAAATTGTTAATATAAGATCACAACCTGAGCAGAAGGCCCACAGAATCAAAAAATGCCTGCAGAACTGTGGCTAAGATAAGCTCATTTTCATAATCACCACCGGTAACAAAGAAGTGAAGATCTTGGACAAACTTGTAAAGAACAATGTTATTTTCAAACATTGCTATTTCTGCTGTCAAATGAAAAAACCCAAGAAGGCAATAAAAATGAAGTCAACACTCAACATGTTTACAAAATGAGGTCATATACAAATCAGTGATCAGCAAGCTATCACAACCACAGACAGAATTTGACCAAACACATCATGAATTATGGCATGGTCAATTGATCATTGACCATATCACAGAAGTTTTACACACCTTCCGTACGGGCATTGCTCTTCTGAGTCTTGTTGAATACAACTTTCTCAAAATTTTCCTTGGCACTATTCGTCGGCCAGTCTTCGGAGAAGTATTTGACCGCGACACGTTTCCCATCGGAATCCAAAAGAAGAACGTTCTTTACAGAAGGGCATGTCTCCTAAGAAAAACACAGGGCACAGGATCAGAATATTCCTTAATTAAAGGCACCTCATGAAAACTTTTCAAAATCTCAGCAAGTCAACTAGCTTCAAAATTATTCCAATTCCATAGAACTAACTACATTCAAATAATAACACCAACAGAGTTCGATTGCAACCTAGTGTTAGATCGGATCAGAGTGATGTGATCCAGTAAATAGGCTAATTAAGAGTGGATTCATATCCCGCTTCAATTTTGTAACCAAATTCAAATGACAAAAACTCGAAACAGATAAATAGTTTCACGAATTGGATGATAAAATTCAATTATGATTGCAATGTAATGAAGGGAACACATGCATGCACATAAAATCATGGATTAGGTAAGATATATGATTCTGATCGGAATAATACACAGAAAAAGAAATGGGAAAAAACAGATCTGGGGTTGGTGCGAAGTGTTAGAGACAAGAAGTGAGTTGAAGTACATAATAAGAAGAGAAAGAGAGAAAGAGACTTACATGAGACATGGTAGCGGAACAAAGACAAGCCTCTCACTCAACCAAAATTTTCAACTTCTCTCAACTCAACCATTGCTTGACTTGCGAGTTCCGTTTTATTTTTATTTTTATTTATTTATTCATTTTTTTAACATAGTATAATACTAATTAGTCTCATTCAAAGTCGTGATTAATCTTCGTGTCTCATTATATGAGTGCACATAAAATAAATATTTTCTCTTTTAATATTATTTGTTTCATATATAAAATTAGAATAAAAATTTTAGACAAGGGACAAAATTCACATTCTAAATATATTTGTTTCGATTAACAAAAGTTATGTGATTTACATTATAGGAAGAGCGAGTATTTTGAGAATTTTTAAATTAAAATTTTAAGTGTAAGTTAACAAAATGTTTAAACCTGTAATAAATTTATATGTAACTAATTCGTATAAGATTTTAAAAATTAATTTAAAGAGAAGATCTATATATATATAATTTATATTTTAAATTTCAGAAAATTAGAAGATAAAGTATCATTTTTACGATAAATGGTAACATTTTTAAATAAATAAATAGTTACTAGTACGTTTGTTAGTCTTAAAAAAACAGTATGTTTGTTAACTTATTATGAAACAATAAATGCGCGAGAAAATGTTTTTGAGGTGTGTGTTAGTGTTAGAGGTAATCTTAATTCATGTTTTAAAAATTGAGCCTGGTAAAGACAAGCGCTGATTTATAACTTATAACCGTAATTAAATTGTAATTGAATCCAAAAACTTTAAGTTACCTTAATTCAAGTAAAACTAAGTTTGGACTATTTAAGGATTTATTTTCAAGTTATCGAAAAAATGTGTTTGAGAGGAGAAATTTTATTAAGAGTAACAATCAAGTTTTTCGGTAAAATTTAATAATCATTAAAATTTGTATGTACTTTTATGTTATGACATGCTAACCCCAAATTGTAATTGAATCCATAATACTAAATATTTTTATAAATTTGTATTTGTGTATATATATAAAATTCAGGAAAGAGGAAGTTTTTTTTTTTTTGATTGAGATTGAGATTTTTTAGATTTGTTTTTGTTTCTTGTATATATCATTTTTTGAAGAAAATCTTATTTGAGACACTCTTAGAAACTAATCCAACAGGCAACAGTGTAATTGTTTCTTGTGATTAAGCATAATATAGTTTTCTTATGTTCATAGAAATTTGCTCAGTAATTAAAAGTTCACAGCTCAAGAACAGTCAACAGTACTGACACAGGAACTGCTTATGCAATAGGAAAAGGGGTAAATCTGTTATATGCTTAGTTCTAATAAATCATGTACATTCAGTTAGAATTCATGGTTCAGCCCTAAGACAGAAGAGATAATTGGGGAAAAATATAGAACGAAGGTAGAATGTATTGATAATGAGAAAGGTGAGTTCAAAGTGATTACATCAAATCTTTATATATGCTAACAAACTTACTGCTAATCTTCAACTTACTATATCTCTAATAGCCTAAAAAACTTTATATCTAGTAACAAAGGAAAAGGCACTGCCTTAGAGCGAAATAGCATATACAACATCTGCCCCCTATTCAAGATTGTATAGGAAAGATTTCGTTCTATTGCCAAAACTCTACAATCAACCTCATTTTAAAGGAAGAATCATAATTTCTCCTACATGTCCATTGCAAGAAAGTGGACAAACATATTTCAGTTAATTTCCAAAGAGAACAATCTCCTTAACTGCATAACTAATATTATCAGGTGGGATTTTCTTCTCAGGCTTGTAGCACCTGACAGCAAACAATGCAACTCTTCGAACAACCACGCCTTGCTATAGTTGACCATAACTTTCTAACTAAAGATCTGCGAATGTGATGACCTTTTCTGGCAATATTTTTCCAGAGGTCCCGAGGATTGCTTTCCAATTGGTTGTTAGGACTTGAAACATCAACTAAACTGATGTTCATATTGTGGCGGATAATGCAGAGCTTTCCATTAAGGGAAACAGGTGCAGCAGCTGCTAGAGTTGGAAATTTATCCACATGAAGCTTGCTATCAATAAACTTTTTCCATGAATCTGTAGCTCTATCATATACAGTGAGCTTGCATCCATCCGGGCAACCTAATGCATAGAGTTGTCCATTCAGAGAGATACAATCATTATCCCATCCATTGACCATTCCATTAGTAACTACGGTCCAAGTATCAGTTTCAGGTGAATAGGCTTCACACATGGAATTACCACTCCCAATTGCATTTCCCTTGAAAAACCATGTTCCATTGTGAACAACACCAAACAAAGGCACCATGGATGTGCTCATCTCTGATATTAAACTCCACCTGTTCTGGCTGGGGTCATAAACTTCAGCAGATCGAGTCATTTGAATTCCTTCAAGTTCCCCACCAGACACATAAAGACAATTATTTATCACACACGAACGAAACAGATTGCGTTTCTGCAGCATATCGGGTGCCCTATGCCATTTATTTGTACAGGCATTGTAGAAAATAACACATCTAATAGATCTAGATCCTTCCAGATCTACTCCGCCAAATAAGTACAAATGGCAACCACTAAGAACTGCACTACCAAACCACATTGCTTCAGGAAAATCCCCAGGAACAGGGGGAAGAGGTTGCCATAGTTGGTAGATGGGATCAAAAGCATGCACTGAAATTCTTCCAGCACGGTCCGCTTTGATGACATATAACCACTCTTCTGCCATTCCAAGACTTTTCCTGAGTGAATAAAAGAAGTCTTCAGACAGAAGGCGGTGCCATCTCTTGCAAACTAAATGTAGTTTCCTGTGCTCAATCCGGGGTACGTGAATCAAACAAGTAACAGCAAGATCATCAGGAAGACCAGGTAGAAGAGGAGGCTGAACTCTTGTCATTTCTCTAGGTGAGTTTTCTCTCTTGACTTATGAAACAGCAACAAGTATATTTGTGTGAGAAAAAGAAGTTCTAGGCAAATAACTTGCCAATCTATTGACTTATCAAACAAACAATCACTTGAACAAGCCCAAAATTTATATTTGCTTTAGAAATTTTGTATTCAATGTTAGCATTATATATGAATGAAGGCATGAAATTTTTTTAAAATGCGGATGGTGGGACAGTGAGATTAAGAAAACATGAGGACCACGAAATCATCAGATCAACCATGAAATTTGTATATTGTATTCAATGTAGGCATGGAAGTTTTTTAAAATGCTAATGGTGGGACAGTGATATTAAGAAAACATGAGGACACATGAAATCATCAGATCAATCATGACTTATATCATTATGAATAAAAGAAAAAATTAAAGGTGCTTGTGATACATGTACTAGAATCTTCCCTGAAAAGTATAAACACAATTTATGAGTAAGCCCAACTGCCGAAGAGCTTAAGTATAGACAAAATTATAAGTGAACAGAAGCGAAGGAACCCATTGAGCAGTGACATTTCAGAGTACAGAATAATACATGCCATATAGGTTAGGTTACTTCCAGAATACGAAGAAATTACCAGTGAAAGATTCCATTAGTAATAGGAGTAGAAGTTTCATAATAACGAGGAAGATCAAAGCTTGCAAATGGAAACCTTTTCATTTCATTTCAGCACAGAAAAATGGATTAGGTTAGGTTTAATTATGTGTGTAAAAATTAAATGAACTGACCAGTGGAGGTTGAAGACTTGAAGGCGTGGTGTGTGTTGCTTCATTATCTGCTTGTGTGTGTGCGCGCTTCCAACTGATCACTGCAATTCAAACAATTCCAAGTTGGATTTTCAGATCCACTAGAAATAAAAAGATTAAATATCACACACACACATATATATATATATATATATTATAAGTATAGAAAAAATCATAAACCTAAATTTTAAGACTGGATTAAAGTTTGATATTAAATTCTCTTAATTTATTTAGTAACCAATTGATGTAAATCTTCTCATTAGGCCCTTATATATATACAATAAAAGGTAAAGGCAAATTTAAAAGCACGAATAGAATGGAGGATGTCTGCCACCGCCACCATGAAAAGGAAACAAAAATCAATTAGCGAAAGGAATAAACAAAAAGAAAAGAAAAGAGACTCTGTGTGTACTGGGCAAACTTAGCCACTAAGTTTGACTTAATTGCACGTTTTGCAAAGCATGAAAACACACTTTTTTGTGGATAGACCCATAATTTGTTATTCCAATATTGGCGTTTGAACAAAAAGTAGGTAAATTAATTAGGAACTGTGTGCAATTGATTGGAAAGTGTGTGAACTAATTAAATTTCAACAAAGATTAATTATCAAACTGATAAATGTTTTACACTAATAGGATGGTAAAAAAAGTGTTTTGTTCTCTGATAAGTTTTGGATTTTTATCTGTTTATTATTGGATCTGTTGATTTTCATCTCATTATTATACAATCTCCCTCGCAGTTCACTGTTACTAGCTGCCAATCATGGCCTCTTCCATACAGAGGAGTTACACAGTCAAATTCATGTGCCAAGTATATTCAGATTTCCCAAGTTTTTATCCATAAAAATGCAGTTTAAGAGTTTTTTATTCCATTTTATTTTTGTACAACGAGACAACCTACGATGCACAAATATGAAATGTGTATAGGATACATTCGACGATGTAATTATTTTGAAAATATATAAGATATGTATAAGATACATATTTAAAAATATATAAAAACATATAAAGCATAATATTGAATATATATTTACAATTTTGTAAATCCAAATTAAAAACATATTTCTTGGACATTACTAAAAATATATATAAATCATTGTCATCATAAATTATTTTATATTATTTACATATAGGAATAGTACTATCAAGCTCATTCTTTTCTTGAAATAATTAAATGAAGATAATTTTCATTTCTGTATTACACTGGTGTTTCATGTAAGTGTATTAGATTTTTTTAAAATGCTTTAAAAGTATGGATAATTTACCCTTTACCAATATGTATCCGTGAATTAAGAAAAGTATTGGTATTCGATAAGTGAAGCAAATTAAATTATTGTCGCTTTAAAGATTTGGATACTTCAATAATATGTATAGGCATGGGCTGTTAGATTGAGGGTAGTGTCCCACCTTAAATTCTTAAGAATATAAATTTTTTATAATAATAAAATAAAGTAAAATAAAAAAATAGTTTAAATATTTATATAAAAGGAAAAATTAAAAAATATAGAAAAAGAATAATAAAAAAAATGAAAAATAAGAAATGAGTGAATATGAGTATGTATGTTTGTAACTTATATGAATACAGTAGTTACACTTTTATTACTTTTAAGCACCGATTACATGCTAATTTTGTCAATTTTTTATCTTTTAAATTGTACATTTTTCACACTTTGTTATAATAATTTGTTCTTTTAATTTTGTTAAAAAAGAAAAAATTCAGAAGCGTCGTCTCAGCCACTAGTGTCCCCCTTTTTTTTTTTTTTCTGGATCTGCCCATGTAATAGGTGAGAATCCAAAAATATATATCGATATCATATATATGAACCAAATTGAATTATGGATGCTTCATAGGACACAACAAAGTTGAAACTATTACCTTATACAAATTATTTAACTCTCGTAAAACTAGACCCTAGACAGAACTTAATGAGTTTTTCTTTTATTTTTTTTATTTTTTATGGTGAGCTCTTAATTTTGCATGGCCTTACACTTTGTTCTCAGTTTTTGTTTAATAATTATGTTATAGGGCTAAGTATATATACCGACTTTGCAAATAATTGATCTTTATTGTAAAACTTAACTGACTATTTTATTAAAGTTTTTTTTTTAATCACATTTTTTTTATCCATAAAATTTAAACGTTACATTTCTTAAAGAATGCAAGTTCAATTCTGGTCAAACCAACCACATGTTATTGGTTTTAACGAGTGATTTGCTAACAAACATTCACGAAAAAAGAACAGAGAAAATTTTAGCAAAAGACATTAAATTAAAATAAGCAGGGGAAATTTACAAAACAAAGAAATTACATGAAGTTTTTATTTTTCTTATTTCCGAATAGAAAGACACAAGACAAAATAGAAAATAGTTCTCGTAATCCTTGAAAGAAATACTATTTTAGCATGTTTCATACATTATTATACATCATAAACGATTTTATCGATGAACGACACTTCCACAAATTCTTTTATCTTGGGGATCCAAGAGTCAATCAAGTCTGAGACAAAAAGATACAACACCATTGTTGAAAGGGTAACTTGGAGAATCTTGTTGAAGATGTGAATCTTGGAAGTGTAACAAACTCAAATTGTAGAAGATCATATTTTATGTTATTTTCTAGGAAAAATTCATGTTAATTGATAGCATAATTCTATTCTGTTCCTATTTTTTAGGCATGATCTGTTAGTGGTTTATTTATCTATTAGCAGCTCTGTTTTGCATATGTTTTAGGTTGCTTCACATATGAATAATATAAGCTTTTTGCCGTTACAATTCCCTCTTTGTTTTTCTTTACCCACTACATTCTTCTTCTAAATATTTAACGTAGTTGAAATAATTCTATGTAAGTTGATACACACATTCCATAGGAGGAAGCTGAATTTCTACCAATTCAAAGCACAATGTTAGTACAGAGCATTAGCAAGACTTTTGATGGCGAAAAAATTGCAACTGCATAGCTCTTGAGGGAGCATAACAATATCATACTATAGGAAATCACAAAAAGCTATTTCCTTTACTTATCCTTTTAATACTTTTTCAATTAAAAAATATACATCAGTGATTCAGTAGAAAAAACCAATAATTAAGGGAAAATGTTGTCAATTAAGAACTAAAGGAGACACAGAAATGCATGTAATTCGAATCCTATTCAACAGATATTAGGAAGAAAAGGCATACCCTCATATGAATTGCAATGCCTTCAGTGATGAATATCACGTGTTATTTCTCCGAAGGCTTTAATCCTTACAAGGGGCACATGCTAGATGACTGGGTGCTCTGGTCCTCTATTGGGAGCAATGGACTGCTGAATTCAGTTGACATATCATATATATCAAGAAATTCAAGTTTTTCCAAGTGTTGGATTGTAAGGACTTTTATTTTCGGTCGCGCGGGGATTCAGGTCAGAAAACTCTGCTAAGGGTGCGGCGCCGATGGCGCCAAATGTAATAGCTTGAATTCGTAAGCATATGTTTAAGCTTAGTTTAAGCATGAATCTAAGTTTTTTGGGTTAAGGAATATGATCATGCTTTAGAATCCTCTGAAAGATGCTTAAAAATGCAAGTTTATGGTTGTTCTGGCATATGGCGCGACCCACTTGGGGTGCGGCGCGACCCGCGCCATATGTGTAATATAGGGCAGATGGCTCTGCCATGCCACGCGAGTAACTTGAAGATCCACGCGAGTCGCGTGGCAAGTGGTCTAGAAATCATGGTTTCCTCTGGGGCTCCACGCGAGTCACTTGGGATCCACGCGGGTCGCGTGGAAGGCCCGAATTAATGGCGCGAGTCGCGTGGTAAAACGACGCGAGTCGCGTGGGAAGTGGCTTAGAAATGGTATTTCTGTCTGCCATCCCAAGTGAGTCGCGTGGGAGTTCAAGTGAGTCGCGTGGGAACGTCGGCAGATCAGAATTTAAAGGCCAAAACGTTAGAAATGGAAGGAAAAACCATTTCTTCTTCCTCCCTTTAGCCAACCTC
>PYAF01002530.1:361149-373894 GCA_007407185.1 Glycine tomentella | reverse complement strand
AGCTTTGTTATCTGTCTTGCTATGTTGATTTTGATAAACTGGATCAGCAGGGGCGTGATTTTATGGTTCTGTTGTGTGATTCCATACATAATGTATCAAGAAAACGATCCTATGTTTCCGCTGAACTGATAAATTAATATTTATACGCTAATCTGATATTATTAATGATAACACGTCGGAGGCCTACGGGGTGTTACATGGATGCCAGGAGGTACTGTCTTGAGTTGGTATATTCCAGCAATTCTGAGCTTTTTCAAAGAAAGCAGTGCTCTTTTTTCAATAATGATAGAATTCAAGTTAGATAAATATTCCAGATATAGTTCCCTTAGTTGCTGAAACCCTCCATCTTCAAAATACAAACATTCACCTTCATAAGTACCATGGCTGATGTCAAGGAGCAACAAATTTGTCAGGGTTTGTAATGATTTCAATTGATCATCCGTTGGCTTGGAGTTTACCAAAGACAACTTGACAAGATTTTTGATTGTGAAATCCACTCTGGTAACTTATTGAACTTCCCACATAGGTAAAGCCTCCGAAACATAGGCAGGGATGAATTAAGATGCAAACCAATGACTTCAACTCCAATTGTTTGAATATGTAGTTTCTCCAAGTTTCTCATCTCATTTATTGAGGCAAATAGAGCACTTCCCTGTTCTTTCTTAACATAATTCAACCCGAAGTTCCTTAATTGCGTCAGCATTCCCAGTTCTCTGCTTAGCTCTACTCCATCATCATCCATAGTTAGCTTTACACGAGACAATGTTTGTAGGGATGTCATGCCTCCAAGACCATTCCTCAATTGAGACAATTCCTCATCATCAACCAAAAGATGTCTTAGCTTTCTAAGCTTTCGAATCTCCTTTGGCATTTCCTTGACACATGTTCTCCTTATGTCTAAGGTCTCAAGGTTATGATGTTTGCCAATAAATTTCAGAAGCTGAGTTGGCATCACTGAATATCTTAAGTTTAAATACTTCAAGTGTGCTAGATTTCCCCAATTTTCAGGAACAGAACTAAATGGACTATCTTGAAAATCAAGTACCTTCAATAGCCTGTACTTTGTAGGGATTTTTGCACAAAGTTGTTCATTAATGCTGATTCTTTATCTGCAAAAACAGTGATCGGGTGTGTGAATTTTCAGTACTCCCCATTAAATCATTGGAGACGGTTGCTATTGATAAGCGTCGAATCATCCCACTTGGCATCGGTTCATCTTCTTTACTAATATGCTGGCAGAAACTTAGATCCTCGAAGTTTCTAAGGATCATCTCATGTAATAGGTCATGAACACGACAACTCCTAGCTTTGCCATCTATGCTAAATGACGAGACTTGCACTAAACTCCTACCATTAAACTTTGTTAAATATAGTAGTGTAATGTCCTCTAAAGTTTTTCCTTCTTCATCTTTTACAAATCCTTCAGCTATCCACTGTCTAATTAATCTTTTAGATCTAACTTCACAATTTTCAGGATACATTCTGAAATACAATGAACATAATTTAAGACAGTACGGCAAATCATCATAACTGAAACCTAGAATTTTTGTTATACCAATTAAATGAGGATTTTTGTCCATAGACTTTGCCTAAATTTTTCCCACTCAAATGGAGTCTTTTCTTTGCTAGATAAAAGACTACCAATAGCCACAATTGCTAGCGGTAAACCTGCACACTTTTTAACAAAGTCACCAGATATACTGACTAGGTCTTCTGGACAACATCTGGTGTTGTGACATCGGAATGCCTTCTTGCAAAAGAGTTCAATAGATTTTTCAACAGTTAAAGGTTTCAGCTCATGCACCTGATCAAAAGGAGAATTCTTACAAGAGTCTACAACATCCTTGCTCCTAGTTGTGATTAATATTCTACTTCCATTTTTGTTATCAAGAATGACATTTTCAATTTGATCCCAAAGTTCTACACTCCACACATCATCTAAAACCACAACATACCTCTTTTGTTGCAAATAACCTCGCACTTCATCAATCAATGAATCTCGATCCATTTCAGAAACACCTTGAGGAAGATTCTCTTTTTTTTCTCAGCACAACTTCTTCAACAAGTTTATCAGCAATCCTTCCACAGTGTAGGATTGAGACACAGTGATCCATGCATGGCAATCAAAGTGTGCAATCACCTTATGGTTGTAGAAAACTCTGCCGGCAAGAGTGGTTTTTCCTAGCCCTCCCAATCCTACCACTGAGATGACAGTGCGTTCTGCTGGTCCCTTCACTAACCAATCAATTCATTCATCTCTTGGGCCTTCAATGCCAAAAACTCCAGCTCCATCAAGGTTACGTGAACGCATTCGAGGGTCATGCCATGCACTTTGGCTACCTCTGTAGCTGCTTTGTCCTTGTTCGTTCAGTAGCTTTTGCAATCCATAGTCTTTACTTCGTTGATTGATTCCATGAACAAATGACTTAATCTGCTGAATCTCAGACGCTATTCGATGACGAGGCATCAAAGTTTGAATGAAGTGACTAAGCTGACAGAGCAAAGCTGCACATCCAGGATCTTGAGACTGTTGTTCCACATGGATCATGTATTCATCAATGACATCTTCTATGCGAAAAGATGGTTCCCTCAACTCCTTCAGCCATTTTTTAATTCCCTTGTTTGTGTTGTCTCCTTCTTCTGCTGCCCTTCTATCTGCCTTCTCAAGGGAGCCTTGAATGTATTCTAGTTCAATTTGTATGTCTTCAAATTCTTTCGGGATGTCCCTAAGCAGTTTTGCTTCATTGCTTAGTAGTGGGAGCAATTTGTCTAGTGCAAAGGACACTGCCATTTCTGCCATTTGAGTCTAGCTACGTTTATTTTTCTCTGTATTGTGATATGAGGATTTTGTGTTTGAGACTCACTTATTGATCCTCTTAGTTTCCTAAAGTCTACAATGAGAGGAAGACTTTTGAGTATTGCTGAGTCTTTTTTGTGATACTAGAGTTGAAAGTTGGAAATACTGGCGGGTCCAGTGGCTGTATTTTATAGACCAGAATGTTTTGAATATACTTTATTTTAGTTGATATTTTTTTAATATGACACTAGAGCCAGTTCAGAGGCAGGGTTTAAACTATGATAATTTTTGTTCCATGACACATTTGAAGTTACTGAGTTTCTGTCGTGAAGAACATTCAGAACACATGAAGAAGATAATGAAGTATATATTAACGATTTTGGAATTAAAGACATTATTATATTTATAAAAAAATTGTTTCCATTTTTAATTAATTCCATGTCACTAAAATATTATAAATTTTTACAAATAGATTGAAATCAGCAACGAAATTAGAATTATTTAAATTGCAAAGACTAAAAAATTTCTATACTTTAAGAGCACCATTATAAATTTCTAATGACAGTAAAATTAGTTAGATTTTTTACAATATTATATATATATATATATATATATATAGAAGTTCAATTACAATTTCCGAATATACAAAAACTTTTCAGTTATCGTTATTTATGTTGTGATTTTTTGTCTAGCTTGTGAACGTTAATTGGCGTTTGCCACAATCTGAAACAAATAAACTTGAACTTCAGTGGAGAAAAATATGCCTAGTTCTTCCCTTTGGAGTGACAAAAAATTGAGACAAACAAAGATTCAAATCGATCTGCTTAGCAAGCAAGAAAGCACATTCTATGCTTTCAAAGAATTTTGCAAACACATTACATATTTGTGTGTCAATGCTAGGCAGAGGAAGAAATGAATAATAAATTATGCACAACATATTATTAGCATTATTCTTTTAATTGTTTATTCAATCTTGTCTGCTACAAGGCGAATCTTATTTAAAGACTCTTTAAATGTTTGCCAAGAAAGCATATAATGATCTTGGGATATCATCCCTTCTTCAACAACTTGCATGGCACGTTTGTACAAATGATCAAAACACTGAACTGGGTTGCTAACATCAACATTGTCAGCACTGAGATGAGGTACATACAAACGCTTAAAATCCCTCCTCCATCTTGACAAAATGTATTGACATGGAATTTCCTCCACACAATTGTAATTAAGGATATACAAGGCATGTCTGCACAGGTAACCTTTGAAGTTAAAGCAACTACAAATGCAGCGTACTTCTGCTCCGGCTTTATCGTACATGACTTCAAAATTCCTAGCATCTCTTGCAGGTTCTTCCCCTTCGCGTTCTTTTACCATGTACGTTACTATGGACCCACTTGTTTGAGTCTGTGTGATGCTGAAACAAGAGGACATCATTACCACCTCATCTTGGAACTTCCTGAATACTGCATTTGTGTACAGCTTAGAGAGTTGCAACTCATAGTAGCACCTTGTCTTCAGTAATGAGCTCAAATCGCGCGACTCAAAATCATCAAGAACTTCAGTTTTATGCTTTTTTTGCTGAACTAATTCATAAATCTCAAAAAATTCTTTCAAAGAAGTTTGTTGATGCACATGACCCTTAAAAAAGGGAATCACAGACTCACCCTTTTCATAATCAGATATTCCAGCAAAAAATGTGTCTTTGGAGTACACTGGAGCCCAATGCTCTCGTTCCTCATGTAAGGTTTGGAGCTTTTCGTGATTTCTTATTCCAAAATGCTGGGTTAGATCATCCCAAGCCCTTTCAAATTCATCTACTGTTTTAGAGTCATATATCACTTTAGTCAATGCCATTTGAAATGCCTCATACTCCTGAAACTGCACAAAACACCCAAGAATGCTCTGCATGATTTGTGATAGACAAATTCTATGGTGAGCTCTCGGGAAAACCTCTGCAATTGCACTTTGCATGGCCTTACACTGGTTTGTGATAATAGTTTGTGGAGGGCGACCAGTCATACATGTAAGCCATGCTCTAAATAACCAAATATATGTTTCAAATGTCTCATCTGCAAGCAGACCACATCCTAGCAAAACAGATTTCCCGTGGTGATTAACACCAACAAATGCAACAAGTGGAATCTCATAATTGTTTGACAAACATGTTGAGTCAAATGCAACCACATCACCAAAATAACTATAAGCAGCCCTAGATCTAGAATCAATCCAAAATACATTCCTCAGTTGTCCATCATCATTCAGATCCATCACATAGAAAAAGTTAGGATTCATCAATTGAATGCGGCAGAAGTAATTTGAAATAAGTTCTGCATCACCTTTTTTAAGTTTCAAACGCCTGGAACAACTAATGTTGCTAGTTCCTCCTTCAGTAGAATTTGAGCTTCCGTAACCTGATGCATCTACAACAGGCATTCGATATAGCTTGATTGTTCTTACTTCAACATCTAAAGTTGGCTCAACTTTTCTTTTGGCCCTACTGTCCATCCTCTTATGTGATTTAGAGTTTTGTGCTCTTTCAGGATCAAAGGAATGGTTGTGATCAAGCTTGACTTCATCGACTCTCCACCTGTTAGAATCCACTAATCTCAATCTAATCATTGCTTGACAGCCTGTTCTTGTTTCTTTCCTATGACTATTTGCTTCTTTGGTGGTTTTGAAACCCTCACAGTTGCAGCACAGCACAGCACCACGCTTTTCTTTGCTGTTGCGTTTGGTCCACGAAGATTTAACCCGAATAGCAAATCCAATATCCTTGGCATAGGTATTGTAATAGTTGTAGGCATCATCATAGGTATCAAACTCCATTCTCACAACTGGCGGAGGGCAGTCTTTCCCTTGATACTCTCCACTATGACTATCAACTATTGTTTCATCCCTCCCATTTTCAGGTTCACTTCCATCAATCTCAAACAATTGCCCACATTCATTCTCAAGCTCATTGCCCTCATCCTCAACCTCATGTAGTTGTTCATTGTTTGGAGAACCATCATCTATCTGGAAAAGGTGAAAAAATCTTTCAAATACAAAAAAGGATCTAAGGAATTTTAGCATGCATTGAAATTGACAATGATGTTGAAATATCTTGACCCCCAAGCTCATAAATGACCTTGCTAGTTGCCCAACTTGAACTTTTTATAGTGCTAACTGGTATGAAGTTTCTATTTTTTGTTTCATACACAATCATAATCCTTTATCCAACCCTGTCTCTCACTAAATATTGTAATTATATATTTGAAGCAATAACACAGCTACTTCGCCACACAAGTTGATAGCCCAGATCTTGAACAATATTCAGAAATGCATGAGATATCTGTCTTATAGGTTTAATGATTTAAAATCCACTAACAAGATAATGAAAATCCATCAATCATTCTCATTTTAACAGGACCACACATAATTCAAAACTGGTACAGGGCTATGAGAATTTTTTTTTTTTTAAGGCTATGAGGAATTCTTAATAATTGAAGATGTGATACAACCAAGATACATTAATACTAGTTCATAAATACGTACATTTTACATAGATGCGCAATATTTATAATGAAACATTTATTGTATTTTATATTGAAAGACAGTTGTTTTAATTTTTAAAAAAAGATCAAGGTATTGTACTTTATACCATTAAGTGAATCCAGCAAAGGTAAGTAGTATCGGCACTATATCCCAAACATATTGGCCATGAAACTAAACACAAAAACAGAGGATACTCCCTAGGCGAGTATCTCGGCATATAGTATGCATATGACATATTGGCATTAGATATGCATAGAACATCAATACTTCACAAATTTAGGAGTATTTCAAATTCATAGGAGACCACAAGACAATTGATGCACTTCTTCCCTCACTTTGCTCACAAGAAATTCATAGCAGTGCAGAAGTGCTAACAAAAACTTGTCAGTCCAATGACTTTACCGTTTTCTCAAAACAGGGAGAACCCCTTTGAACACATATAACAAACAATAAGAGTTTCAATACAAAGGTCAAGAGCTTAAGGTTCTTCATGACTTACAAACATAATAGTTAGAAACAAAAACCAGTCACCAATTCAGCTGAACTAAATGGCACATTAGTGCCTTCAAGTTTTTAGATTTCACGGAAATGCAAAGCACACGCATGATCTCAGGGCATAGACGAAAATTTACCGTGATATCTAGATTAGGACTAAGCGACAAGTCCTTGTCGTTTGGAGAACACATGGCATCATCAGTCATGACCAACCAGAGGGTTCACATCAGTTCTGTCAGAGTATGAGATGCTAGTTAAGCCTTGCCATGTCCATAAGCTCACATTTCAAGTAATTACATTTTAATCCAAATATATTCACAACATAATGCAACATTAAGAATCTCGGGTTAGGCATTAAAACAAGAGATGAAAAACTACCTGAGTTAGTAAAAAATGTTCAGAAATACGGTGAAACGAAAAACGAACACTTGATCATCATATACGAAATATACAATACCCAAAACAGTGGATTGCAAGGATTATTATGACACACCGAATCCCTCAACAGAAATTGATTGTCTATATATTCATTTCATCAATGCTACAAAAAAAAGATTATTATTAACAATAGTCAATAAATATATGGACAAATTTATAGTTTTCTAGAATTGGGATTTTAGGCATAATCTAGTAATTGAACCAATAGGGTTCCGATTGGGTTTGGGTTAAACAGGTTTTATCATATGAGTCAACGAAATTCTGATGGAAAAAAGGAATAGCGGTGGAAATCAGATAAATATTGAAAGGAAGATGCAGATAAAAAGGTGAAAAGTGCATAGAAAGAAAAGCGTAAAATTTAGGTTGCGATGCGATGAAGTGATAGAAACTAACACTAACAGAGAATAGATGAGACGAGTAGCAGTGAATGTGATGCTGTTCTGTTCTCTGCACTACCAACTGCGTCTCTTCCTTCTGTAGCTCTGTTATCCATTTTCTTTTTTCTCCTTTTTATTATTACGGATTTTTTTTTTCAAATACTACAAATTTATTTACACAAGAAAAGTTAAGGAAAGCACCGTTTTGCATTTTAATTAAATATTTATTGCAACTCACCACCTACATACACCACTAATTTTTGGGTTACTGGTGTTTTAGTTTTTTAACCCAGTAATTTTTTTTAATTACATTATTATATTTTAAATAAATAAAAAGTGGCATGGTTAACATCAGATAAGCATAAATTGAAAATTCTGTATTAATAAGAAAGTTTCTAAGTTTTTAATGATTTTTATTACAATTTTTGCAATTTAAATTTTTTATAACTTAAAATTAAATTATAATATAAATAAATCCATTTAGAAATAAAGAGAATATGTTAGAGAAAACTCTTTTTTCAATGGTTGAGTAAAAGTCGCACTCAAGAGAGAAAAAAGAAATATAGATAGTGAACTAATTGTAACTTTTTTTGAAAGGAAACTAATTGAAACTTGAAAGAATAAGAAGAATTAGAGTCTCTCTCTTCAACTTATATCACTATTTTTTGTATAGAGAGATATCTGATAGATTATATTGAAGATACATCCCATATTATTCTAAAAGCAAATGGAACTGGATAAGTATTTTTTGTAATAGAGATTGATAGTAGGGAAAAAGGGTATTTAAGCCTTTTACAAAATATTTTAATATGATTCTAACTCCTTGTTTGAATAAGTGAAAATACGAAGAAAATATTATATTTTTAGAGAGTGAGAAAAAAAAAATCCCTCTTACAAGGGGAATGTTGGAGGGGAGTCCTTTTACTGTTTTCGATTTTCCAAATAAATTAATGTTTTTTATAACATAAAAGAAAAATAATAAACTATGCTATGCTAAGAACAAATAATATATAATAAAGAAATTAACTTAATTTTTTAAAAATTAGTATAAGAATAACATTTATACAATTTTAGGTATTTCTTTCTACTCATCTAAATAAGCAGAAAAAATTGTATTCCTTCCTTGTTCCCATTCATCCAAATAAGCATTTTTTCTACTTTTCTTTTTTCTTTTTTCTTTCCTCATTTCTTTTCTCCCAGTTTCATTTCTCATTCAAAAAAAATAATATCTGACTTTGAAAGAGTTAATCACAGGTAAGGATACAACACAAAATCTTACCAATACACCATTTATATCTTCAAAGTTTTTTTCGTTGTTTAAACTTAAAAGTCAGAAACCTTGAGCTTGAATATAAAAACGACGTCAGAGAATGCACCGAATGTTGACGACAAAAGAATTGCCAACCTTCCACGTTAAATTCAATGTATAAAGCAGGAATTAAGGGGTGTGAAACTGTGATGGGACAAATGTATGTTGAGAATTGCTACCCAAAAAACATGATAAAATTCAACTGATATCCTTAAAAAATTTTCCTCTTCCCTTGACAACTACATATTTTGATACAGACCTGGAAACAGGAGAATTTAAAGAGATGTCAAAACTGAGAAGAAAGAAGGAAAAAAGAAACTTCAATTAATGAAACATTGAATGACAACAAAGAAAAGGAGATCCTACCAAGGTTTCCCCTTTCTACTAGAGAGCAAATGTTCAATTCACAATTGCTAACAATTTTGAATGCATTTTCCTTCAATCTTTTCCACTATTTAAGCCCCCGTCCTTCCAATTATAACCACCTTACTAATTCTACATCTACTTTGTAGCTAACTATATAATATAACTACCTGACTTTTCATCAAGTGTATTTAAGATATTTCTGCAACAACATAAGTAGAGGGAGAAAAAAGGACTTAGGAAACAGTATGTCAATTGTTTAACTTCCGAAGCATTATCTCTACCATGTAAAGAAATGATGAGAGATGCTACTTATGGTTTAACTCAAAAATATCTTTAGCTATGCAAGTTATGGACATTGTAAAAAGAACAAAGTTAAACAGCGCTATGCAGCAGGTAGAAATATACAAGTAACATACACTAAAAATAATTTTTAGAGTACATTGAAGATTACTCCTGCCTCTGTTCTACATTATGAACCTTACTCAGTGATTCTTCTAAAGATTGTAAGGCTACATTGTAATGGTCTAGAGTAAGTATCCCCTCCTCTACAACTTGTAAGGCACTTCTAAATAACTGATTAGACCATTGAATGCGGTCAGTATCATTAACACCACCAGAGCTGTGATCAGGAACATAAAGACGCTTGTAATCTTTCTTCCATCGTGAAAGAATGTATTTGTGAGGTATCTCTTCAACCCCATTAAAATTGAGAACACACAGTGCATGCCGACATAGATATCCATAAAAATTAAAGCAACTACAGATGCAACGAACTTCACCTGCTGTCCTACTGTACAAAACTTCGAAATCCCTAATCTCCCGTCTGTTTCCTTCAATCAAAACACGTTCCTTGACCAAGAAAATTATGATGGGGCCATCTACATGCAATTGTGTTGTACCAAAACAAGAATACACTTCTTCCACTTCTAACTGGAATTTCATGAACATTTCTCTTGTGTACATTCTGGAGAGTTGCAATTCAAAGGAACATCTGGTTTTCAGCAAAGGGCTTGAGCTCCTTGATTCAATATCTGAAAAAGATTCTTCCTTGTGCTTCCTATGAAGAGCTAATTCATACTTATCAAGAAACTCCTTCAGAGGAGTCTGTTTGTGCACATATCTATCAAAAAAGGGGCTAATGCTCTCACCAGGGCGAGCTGCGGACATTCCAGCAAAAAATGTGTCCTTCAAATATACTGGAGCCCAACGAACTCGATCTTCATATAGAGAACGAAGCCACTCATGATCACTAACTCCAAAACGTTGAATCATAAATCCCCATGCTGCTTCAAACTCGATCACTTTCAATGTCTCATAAACTGCTTTAATCAGTGCTTTCCTGATTGCATCATAGTTGTGCAACCCTCCCAATTTTTCTGGTACTTTTTTCATAATTAGTGACAAGCCAAAACAATGATGAGATCTAGGAAAAATCTCTACAATAGCACTCTGCAAAGCCTTGCACCTATCAGTAATAATAGTTTGGGGAGAACATCCTGACATACATTTAACCCATGTCCTTAACAACCATAGATAAGATTCTGTTGTTTCACTTGCAAGCAGGCCACACCCTAATAACACTGATTGACCATGGTGATTTATTCCAACAAAGGTCACAAGAGGGATTTCAAATTTGTTTGACAAATAAGTGTTGTCAAAATAAATAACATCGCCAAAGTAACCACAAGCGGCCCTGGACCTAGCATCAACCCAGAATGCATTCCTCAAATGCCCATCATCATTGAAATCCATCAAGTAAAAGAAGTTTGGATTAGTCAACTGCATCCGGCAGAGGAAATTATAAATGGCCTGTGTATCACCTTTTCTAAGGTTCAACTTATTAGAAAAATCAGAGAAAGTTATGTCCTCTCTTGCACAAGAGTTTGAATTTCCATTACCTCCTGCATCAATCACAAGTGCACGATATAACTTAATCGTCTGACCCTCAGCATCAGAACTAGGCAATGGCTTCCTCTTTGTTCTATTTCCCATCTTCTTAACCGACCTGAGTATCTTAGCACCTAACATGTGGTTATGTTCAAGCGTAACCTCAAGCACCCTCCATCTCTGAGACTCCACCAACCTCATCCTTATCATCGCAGGACAACCAGTTCTCGTCTCTTTCCTCAAATGATTAACGTCCTTTATTCTCTTGAAACCCTGGCTGCTACAGCAAAGTACAGCACCATATTTCTCTCGGCTATTCCGCTTGAACCACGAATTCTTCACCCTCACGCGAAACCCCACCTCCTTGGCATAACAAATATAATAATTGTAAGCATCGTCATATGACTCAAACTCCATTCCAACAGCAGGTGCAACAAATTCCTTTCTTCCTTCAGGAAAACCATTTTGACAGTCCAATTCAATCAATGCATCGGCTTCTTCATCTTTCTGAACCTCAATGCATTCCCCATCCGGCAATTGTTCGCAGCAGAGAGAGGACTCTTCCATCTAACATAGGACTCCTATCCCCTTCCCCCACCCAATAGATTGCACCCTACTGATCTACCCCAAAAAAAAACAAACATAAATTAACTGCAATAAATGATAGGGTTTTTTCATTTTAACTTAAACTTGATACCAATGTATGGTTGTAAATTAAAAACCTAACATCTTTTGAGTTCTAGCAGTAATATATTGTTCTATTATTAACCTTTGGATTTTGAATCTGTGAAATCCTTGAAATAAGCAATGGTGAAACATGAAATACACAGATAGAATGGAATAGAGAACATTAAATTTATTGCATAGACACGCAATAGAAGAGAATTTAGTAAATAATATTTTGATGAATAGAGTTACCAAGCATGAATCGGGTCTTATCAGACCGAAAGGCACAAGCAAACGCACAGCATGCTTCTTCTTCTTGTTTTTCTTATCGCTCCCTAAAATACGTAGTTTCGTGTTTTGTTCAAAGAATACCGATTCCAATTTGTTCTACAGTTTTCACGCTATGATTTGCAGAAATATCTTTTGTTTATTTTCACAAATAAAATAATATACACACAATTAAAGATTATTATTTACATATGTGTAAAAAAATTTATAATAATTACCTTTTTAAAGGAGATAATTATCTTAAAACATACAATACAAAATTTAATTGATTGATAATATTAAATAGACAGCTATTTTTTATATAAAATACTCTTAGATATTAAATATTCATACTTTTTTCGATTTTATAAAAAATGTGTCTTTCTTTAAAAGCTAAAACATTAGTATTTGAGTTCGTTGGTATAAATACTTTTTTATCACACTTTATTTATCTTTTGGTCGAATCCCATATTAATTAAAGTTTTTTCCATAATAAATTAGAAGATTAAGATAAAAAAATATTAAAAATATTTTTGATTCCTAATAAATATATAATTTATGTTTGTTTTCTAATATATTTTTTTGCATCAAATTTCTAATAAAAATAATTTT
>PYAF01002530.1:349619-361049 GCA_007407185.1 Glycine tomentella | reverse complement strand
ATTTATTAAACGACAAATATAAATTTTGCTAATTTATTATGAACTACAAAAAATGTGGAGGACCAAAAACAAATGTTTTTGTAATATGAGAGAGAGAAAATAAAAAAATTATTAAGAAACAAATACAAATTCAAATATTTATTAAAAATAACAAACATATTTTAATCTTACTTCAAATATATCTTTCATTAACTCTAAGAAGTTTGTGAAAGGAACAAGACAAATGAAAAGAGAAATAAGATATCTTTACAAGATTTTATATTTTTTACCTTTAATTTACCAAATTATTACATTGTTTTTCAATCTATTTTATGTCTTTCTATGTCATAAACCTTTGTTAGACTTTTTGACCTATTTTTATCCTTAGACATAGGAATGGATTGGATAACGCATGTCCATTATTTTTATTTACAAATTTGAACCCGATTATTTTTGTACCTGAGAAATTATTTTGTAACTTAATTTTATCTTGTATTATTCTTTTTGTAATAGTACATGCTAAGTTTATAAGAAATAATACGAAAAGCTTTAAACGTAAAATCTTGAATATGAGTGATTACGATCGTTATTAATAAAAAAGAATAACCAAACACACCCTTTTTCTCCAAACAAATAAAAGAAAAAATATCATTATTATTTTTATTTTATTCTCTTTCCACCAACCAAACATACTATAAAAAAAAAAAATACCCAACGTTAAAGAAGATTTTCTTCACAAACTCCATACGTATTTAACACGAAAAAATAAGTTAAAATAAACTTAAGAACAATGACAGGCAATGCACGTTTTCTTTATATTTCTTTATTCATTTCCTATCACTATTTATCATGTCTGTCATTGTCTGTTTTTCTCTCTCTGTTTTTCTTGTTTATTTCTACTGTCTTCTTTCGACCTACGTACGTTCCAATAGTTATGGATCTATATCCGAAAAACAGAAGAAAAAAAGCATTTTTCCACAAGTGCCATAGATAGCCATAAACCGCATAAGGCACAAGTGTTGTAGTTGTACCATAAAGCATGACCATAAGCCGCTTATGTGCTATTGCTAAGAATGAAGTACACTCTGGTTTCAAGTAAGAACACCCAACCAATTGAATAAATCTCATTCCCCCAAACCATAAAACAAAAAAGGAATATAGCAAACAAGAGGCCTTTGAATGCCCATACAAAAGAAAGCATATATCGGCCAAAAGAAGTCACAAAGCATTAGCGGATGACAAGTGTCAATAAGTGAAGAACCCCCATTTTTTGTCTGATAACACAAAACAGTTACAAATTCAACTGGTAACGGATAAGACGACTAAAATGGCACTCAAACGCAAAGGTTGTATAAATCACAAATCATAATAAAACACACTGGAACAAGCAAAGCTTGTCAAAAGGTGCAATAGAATTTTATGCCACAACTTGGAAAATTGAGAGTTTGGGACCATAACTACCCAAGTTGACCATCCCACAAACTAGGATATTTTCCATATGAGTAACTAAGGCTTAAGGGGTGCTGCTCCCACCAGAAAGCCTACTATTTCATATAATCATTTTAGTTGGCACGGCTTTTGAACACATCAAGACCCATCTCAGTAGGATCAGTTGCTTGCAACTCTACTTGAATTCCATCCAGTTCTCTCTTGAATCTGTCTTTGGAGCTTGCATAAATCATCTTGCTCCTCACCCTTGATGTGTCAGGGGACCTACCAACAAAAGCAACAACAAAATTAATGCAGATAAAAACACAGCAGCATGGAAAGCCATCAGCAGATCCAAAAGCAAACATTACCACGCAATGAAAAAAATTCTGCTTTTAGGGACATTCCCTTCAGTCAGATACTCAAAATCATAAACAGCATATCGGCACTCGTCAGCAGGAAGGCTGGCAGCAAAATCTTCATAGCCCTGGGCCGGCTCACCAAGCTTCTCCACAATGACCTGCTTCTGCTGCTCCTCAATCTTAAAAACAATGAAACGGTGTGTCCTCTTCGCCTTCAGCTCCAAAAACCTTAACTTACAGTCATCATGGACTGCCATACCAGATGCCGCGTTTGCCTATAGAATTGCAGTTGCATACACAGACCACCATGGTCATCAATCCCAGGTAATTGCACACAAATATGTTGTTAATATTTTTTCCATTTAAGTTGTTACTCCAGGAAAGAGAAAGAGAAAAAGAAACAAATGCTTACAAAAAAAGAAACTAAATTTGTAGATTGAGAACAATGAAATGTTATAGGAATATGTTGCCAACTAGCGAAGTAAATAATAATACTTCAACAAACACAGTATCGTCCAAATAAAAGGGATAGAAACAGACAGTGATTAGTGCCAAAATAAGTAAACATCAATAAAAATTTAAAAACCGCGTTATGTTTGTCGTCACTTCAATCCCAAAATAAAATCATATTTACTCATTAATAAATCTAATATAAGAAACAACACCAAAATAAATCTAATAAAAGAATAAGAATATATGCAACCAAAAACAAAAAAAGAACAAGAATATATGTTTTATTTGAAAATTCCACGAATAAAAATCACATAAAAGAAGTTAAATCCACATGCTCAGCCTCATAATATTAAAATAAATAAAAATTGAATCAATTCACATGTCAGATCACAAAACCGATTTCTCCGCAGATCAAACACATCATGCATCACAAGCTGTTGTAAATAGAAATTCGCAATATAACTATCATATTAAGCTATCAATTCGGGGAAAACTCAATCGAAACACCGAAATCAGATCTGAAAACGCCACGATTCATTTTTTTTCAAAAAAAAAGATGCACTGTTCAAGTTAAACGATCAGATCAAATACGAATCCAGATCAGAGATTTCGATGCAACAAAATTCAACAAAAAAAACACTCGAAATTCGCGGATTTAATTATTGGTGCGTGAGAAAAAATCGGATAAACGAAAAAAGGAAGAGAGAGAATTAGAAAGAAAAAAACTGACCATGTGATGACGATGGTGTTGTGGTTGTTCGAGAGAGCAACGTTGGAGGAGCGAATATAGGAGAGCGTGAGAGTGATCGAGGGTTCGGAGAGGAAAGGGAGAATGAGAAATTTTGGGAATGGGGAATTGTGGTGGAGCGTCACAAAATTATTAATATCCGCAGCGCATGCTTTTTCTTTTCGATGGCCCAATGGGCCAAATTGGGGCTTGAGGGCCCAATAGTGGTCCATTGTGTTGTATTGTCCCATTTGAAGATCGGTGATACATGGACAACAAAAAAAATTATATATTAATAGTAAAAAATTTCATATAATCATCTAATTATAATTTATTATGTATATTATTATTGCATAAATATTAAACTTATTTTTTAAACATCTAACTAACGTTTCTCATTTTTATTTTCGTATCAAATCATAATACCTATATATATATTTTTTTTAACTTTTATCTCACTAGGTACCAATTATCATATTGTGTGTCAATGTATAATTTTTCTACCGTAAATTTCACGGTCTCCCTCCCCTCACCAAAGGTGTCGTCTCCTGACCTCGTTCCACCTAACATCCAATCTTCCCACCTCCCAAATTCTATCATACATAATAATCTCAGGGTCCCAAATAGTATATTTTGTCCGTACAAATTATTATATGAATTAAATTAATCAACTATATACACATTCTTAAACAAAAACAGATCAATTTTTACACAATTATCTGATAAAAATTTATTTTATAACCGCATCATATTAATAAATAAAATTTTATCAAGGATATTTTTCAGTAAGTGCTTCTCGAAATATCAAGATTTATCTAAAAAGTTTATCTCTTTCAATAATATTATTTTCATACACACGAGTTTGGAAATTGAATCTCTAATTATATACCATGCAAAATTGTCTAAAAGTGATGACAATATTTTTATATGATAAGATTATTTCAAATTAACACAGGACTCAACTGTTAATCATCATACAAGTTTATGTGCACGAGGACTTAAGCATCAAATTTTATTTATTTCAATTTTAATAACATCTCTTTATGTTGTAATCATGGCTTTGGAGTTTATGATAACGGATTCATTACATGTGAATTCCATTTGTATTACAACTTTATTTATTTTGATAAATATCTCGAAATTATTGTGGTGCCAATATAATTTATATAATGGCCTTGTAAATTCTCGTGTCAGTTTCAGATCTTAAACATAGTTGATGTGTAGGAGAGAATCATTGGTACCGTGAAAAAGCAGACATAGACATAGATAGCTGGTCAACAATTATTAGCTTGCTCATGTTGAAATGCTTGTGGCGTAGACAAAAATAACTACAGAAATAATTTTTAATTCATTATAACATATCAGCCAATAATCCTCCTAATTACTTCTCAAAAAGTTAGTATTAAATGCTTTTCAAACTCTTAAAGATAACAAATACTTTTACTCTTTGTCACTTTCAAAACAATTAGGAGAGGATGATGAAGTTGTGTGATGAAATATATGATATCTCTTAAATGTAAATAAACACAGACAACATTATAGTATTGCTTAGAAATGCATCATAGTTCATCATGTATTCTTTGTTCTAAAGGAGTCTCTGCATTATGAACACCGTCGCCTCTGACTTGTTGAAGATTCAAGTCATCTGCAACAGCTTGGGGTCTTAGCTCTCCCTGTCCCACCATACCGGCTTTTATGGCCTCAGTTACCTTTCTCTGCAACGTAAGTAGTCCAATTCGCTTGGAAACAACATAAAGAACAGCAAGGGAGAACAACAAAAACCCAACCCCGATTATTACCCTATTCAAATACAAGTTGAATTTCGTTAGCTTTCAGGAAGGGCGAACTGGGGTGGTGTATAAAATCCATTTATTTATTTTTCCTTTCCGTACCTGTCTATGACATCTTGACGTTGCATTGTCGAGAGGAGATTTCGTGTTCTCATCAACAACGAGCGGTGCCCTTTATATTCACTTTCAGCCTTTTTTAACACCCCAGTTGACTCGTCTATACATCAAAACAATTTTGCAAAACAAATATCCAAAACAAAGTTATTATTTCACACTCACAATCACATTAATGGAAACAATTTCAGTATATCAATTCATCAAGTCAAAAATCAAAACCGATATCATTGAACTAAAATTTTAACAAGCACTCTAGCACAATGAACAGATAAGCTTCTTTACATTATGCATAAAAGGGAAGGTAAAAGAACCAGCAGAAGCTAAAATTGCACAAAGTCAGATTCCAAAAGATAAAGCTATTTAATGCAGTCTATAATCTACTACGCATAAGGAGCTATAGGTAATCCAAATTTGAAACCTGTATTACTATGTTATTATTATTTGGTAGACTAAAAAGAATCAGGACTTAGTTATTACTTATTAGTGATAAAAACTGATCAAAATACTAGGCTCCAATTTTAAAAAATTTGAACCAGATCACAGGTTAGCTGGACACCCTCTTGTTCTCTACCACATTCTTAATGGCCCAGAGGAACCCTTTACATGTTAATAGGCAAATATGTAAAGTTACTAATGTTGTTGGAACCGTATAAAATATCCTCAAACAAGAATCAAACCTAACCTATGCCAAACCATAAAAAAGCTCAAGCCTATTTTTGGATGGAGTGAAGGGAAGGTGAAAGAAAGTAAAGGTTTTTAACAATATTTTGTGTAATTTATACAAGGGTCAATAAGAATCCCTCAAACTCCCTACAAGCATCCATTTTGAGCTTGTCAAAATTTGGGAAGTACAACTTAAATGTTCAACCTCTTTTTTTCTTTCCCTTGATTTTTAAAATCCAAGGAGAAAAAAGAATTTTGTCTTTTGTCCCTTTCTTCTAACTTTTAACTCCTTACTTTCACATGTTATACATTTTTTTACTCCATATTTCACTCCCAAGTGATCCCTCAAAGGAGTGTTTTACCTTGTGAAATTAAAAAGCAAATTATTATCCTCATCAAAACCACCTGCATAGAAAGCCTGACCATTTAATTCCAGCATATTTAAATCCAAACTATAATATCTTTAAGCTTCAGTTCACTCTATAATTAACAACATCATAGTATATTATGCATTATAGCTCTAAATTTTAGGCTGATTGAGTACACTTTCTACATATAAAATTATTCAAATCCATCAATACCTTAACAAGTTCAAGCTAATTGATGTCATAGAAGTTTAACAGGCTGCAAGATTGTTCAACTTTATTTTCTTCAATATTCAGCTTCAAAAATGTTTTCATAGTTACTGAACTTGGGTCGTGGCTGGCAGGATTCTATTCTTAGATCTTATTTTGGTTCATTTATTCTTCTTAGTCTTTTGGAGGGACAAGCCAGGGAAAGGGGGACATAAAAAAGAGAATCCAATGAAAGGAAAAAATAAATGCTAAAGGAAAGCACATTACACACATAAAAATTAGCATCATCAGAGTAAGACACCATGCCCTTGAAATTAAAAATAAAATAAAATTAGCCAACCACCATTCAAAGGTCAAGCCCAAACAGGAGGAAGGGTGAGAAACTTGAAAGGTTTCTGATAAGATTCAGGAGACCACAGTGAATGATGTTAATAATAGTGCAACAGTTAAGTCATGACCCCAACATATTGAAGGTAAATTCCATAAAAAAGGGATGAGGGACTCATGGAGACTAAGGGGGAGAGGCAGTTATGCTAAATGGAAATTGAGTGAGGCCCAAACGTAATCGAAGATGGGAAATGGTTACAATGAGGGCAGTTATGTAACTTTGGGAAAAGGAGTGGAGTTTACAGAATTGGCCTTAGGCTTGGGCAGGAAGTAGGCATCCATCTGCAGCTTCTTGTGATCTTCCTATTCTTTTTTTCTGTGATATTCTGCTTGATTTCATTTTCAACTAATATACTTTGATTTTCACTATTTGATGTTAATATAATCTCCTAATATCAATATTTTTCCGGTCTGTATCAGTTTTACCATAGTGCTCTGCTCATATTATGTTAATTCAAGCAAGCCAAGCATAATCTTGGTTTTAATCAAATCTTTCAAATTATTAACAGATATTTTCTTTTCACTGCATTACATTTTGCTAGTGATAGAAAGAGAATGTGAAAATTTCATATGAATAATTAATCTCATCAATTTCTTTTTAAGCTGATGAAACATAGATAGCTTGAGGGCCTTGTAATATTGTGGGGTGGACAAAAAGATTCATTTCAAAAAGAAAAGAGGGCTTTAAAATTATGACATGGAGCAGCCAGAAGCTATAAATGTAATAGCTGAAAGTTAATATGAAACCCATTACCTACAACCTTCTTTCTTCCAATCTAACTGACTTATTTGGCCAGCTTAAAATTATTTTATACATTTTTATTAGTCTTTCAGATAAATTTCACATACACCAAAAAGAAACATGAGGTAATACTATTTGAAATTAAAGTACAAATAGAAAGATAAAAGATCCATCAGACATGGAGAGAGGGAGGAAAAAGTACCTACCAAGAGTCATAAGTGTGCTTGTGTTTCTTTCAACCTCCTGATCAAAGCAGAGATACATTGAGTATGATAATCAACAAATCAAAGACAGAGCACAATAAAATATTAAGTTTAGAAAAGAAAGAGACCTAACTACAGACCTGAACCATCAATTGACGAGTACGACGAAGGCTTTCCGTGATGCTCTCTGCAGCAGATGTCATCCCAGCTTTTGTCCTGGAAGATCACAAATTAAAGGACAAAAATACTTCATCCTGGCATCATGCCAACTGATTTTTCCAATGAAATAGCACTAAGTGATAAATTAAAAAAAGAATGAAAAGCATAATTTGAACCGAGCCAAATGAGACATCAAGGTCATACTGTAAATTGCGTCTGCGAACTGTGGACTCTTCTCCGCCACCCAGAAGTAGTTCTCTCTGTATCATATAGAAATAGAATAAGTCACATTAAAGAAAACACAAATCACACAAGTCCATGATCACATTCAAAATATAACAGGTTTGCTGTCAATATAATCTTCTGCAACACTGGCTTAAATTCAGCAGGGTGGTCATTGATTAGAATATATTCCAAATAACATCACAAAAAGTTAAATAAGAAAGTAAGTATATTGCCTCCTCCTGAGCAGCTTTCCTCAAGTTAGCCTTCGCTTGCAGATTGGCATTTCGCAGATTAAACCGCAAACTGTTTTAAAAAAATAAAAATGCACCATCAATAGAAATTGCAAACATAATAAAACTCATAATTCACCACTATTATAAATCAATGTGCTATTCAATCCAATTATAGCAACCAAACAAATAGGATTTTAATTTCCATTTAAGAGAAAAAGTGGAGAGATAGTGGGTGTACTTTTGAGTTAGGGTTTTCCAAGATTGAAGCAAGGCACGTGTGGATTGGACCTCTGGCTCGGAGGGCAACTGAGGAGCAAGAAGATCGAGGGTGAAGAGGAAGGAAGAAAGGAGAGCCAAGCCATCCTGAGCAATCCCATTCAATCTGGCGAGCGAATTTTTCTCCTCTTTGGCTCCTCCTGATTTTCCGTACTCTGCAATTGCCTCAATGTGCTCTTGCGTTTTCTTGTATGTTTCATCCCATTCCTTCTTCACCTTATCAGCCTCCTCCACAACCTTGTCCATCACCGATTCTGATCCAATTTTTTTTCTCCAAAGCAGTGTCTGATGATGCAGTTCTGTACTTATTTGCGTTCCCCTGTTTAATGCGTTATGGAATCTCTAGCTGCCTACAAAAACAACATTATTGTTGGTGACTACCCCTACAGAATTTATTAACTTTTCTTTTGATCTTCCTGCTTTGTTATCATATTAGTTAATAGCGGATAGTGGCACTGTGGCACGGAGCTGCCACCTCCCCAAAACGCTATAGCAGATGGCTGCTATTCTGATTTTCTTATTATATATATATAAACAATAAATGCATTTTTAATAATTCATACTAATTGATCATTTTAACAATTTAAATTTTAATTAGAAGAAAACATAACATTAAAAAGAAACTTTTGGATTGCTTGCTGAATAACAAAATGATATAAAAAAACAACAGAACATTTTTAATTAAATAGATTTTAAAAAATAAAAAAATAAAGTTGATTATTGTATTGTTTATTAGTTAAGAATATGGATCCAAGAAGATCGGATAGATTTTGTACTTTATTTTTCTTTGATGAAAAAAGTATAAATTCATAAACGCGCTAGATAATACTAATGTTACACCTCACAGACACTACCTCCCCTAAATTTCAATATAAATGAAACTTAATTTGTTCAATAATTTTATACATTATAATTGTAATATTCTACTGTTGTCTTCTAATGTGCATAAAAAAGTCATTATGAAAAAAATGTATCCTCTCCTTGTTTGTTAAGCTCGTGACAAGTTTCATATCTTCATAGGTCGTTCATTTTAAAGCAGTTTGAATGACACATGAATACTACTCAAAAGTTCTTAGTAACATTGGAGCTTCCCTTCGAATTGTTTTTCTCGTTCTTTAGTTAATCTATTTTAACATTATATTTCTTCAGTTATATTGAGAATGCTTTGGAATAGTAAGATGTTTGAAAAATTTCGTCCTTTAAGAGGCATTAAATAGGAAGACCCTTTATTTTCTTACCATTTTGTTTGTATATGGAATGTATCTCTCATTTTATTATCCTTGTAACCGAAAATAAGGTTTGGAGTATGTTAAAGCTTGTGAAGGACGCCCTTAATCATCCATCTTTGCTTTGTTGATGATCTTATCTTATTTGTCAAAGTTATAATCTCTTAATGAAGTTGATATTATGAGTCATACTCTAGTTCTAGACAAAGAATCAATCAAGCTAAAACTATAATTTATTTTCCTTGTAATATGCATTGGAGTATAAATTACATTTGTGTTTCAAGCCATGCCTTATTATCCAATTAGAAGACATTTTTTATCTCTTAGTAGCAAGGTTTACTCTCAATCAATCCTCTAAGCCTTGCCTTATTATCTAATGTCATCCAATTGGTTCTTGAAATTCTTGAACTAACTACCGTTTTTCAGGGGTTTCTAGTGTTACCTCTTAATTCTTCAATAGAATTCTTTGACCTTCTTGTTCTTTAATTCATGATCATTAGACATTGTTAATGTACCCTCCGGGTCAGATTCATGGATAACATGATCATATTGACTTGATCTAGATTAAGCCATTGTAAAATTCGATCTTGCACAATAGCAACACCTCAAAGGACTAGGGGAGAAGAGTCTATTCATGATACTGAAACCCGAGGATCGAATAAACGGAATCATAAAAACCAAATGTGACTAGAGAAACTAGTAAATCACACACTTGAATGTTTTGATTATATCTTCTCAACCTTTAGAAAAAAACTTATATCGGAACATATTTGTTAAATTTTTTGCAGTTACTTGTTAGCTTTACATTGTGTTTCACTCCTTTCTTCCACAAGAAAATATGCAACATTAGACCACTTGGTTTTGTGACAACTGATAGTTTGGTTTTGAAGAACTTTTCTTCCTCCTTTTCTTGATGCGAGAATGGGAATGATAGCTGCACAAGCAACACAGGGTACTCCAGCAAAACCAAAAGGATCATCAGCAAACCAATCCACCTCAACGACTGAAACGACCGCTTTATTTCGTATTTATTTTACAAAATTACGGGGGTTTTTTTTTTCCGAAAAACAGGAAGAATGAAGGTTCAAATAATTTTCACGTTAATTTTGAAGATGATTTAACAACATAAACGTTAACGCGTCATTTAAATAACGTAGTTTAAGTCATTCACACATGCTTGCCATACAAACCATTATTACCAATTTATAGTTTGATGCTTAAACAGTCCATACAGTCCATAATACAGAGCACAGCAGAGAACATGAAAACAGAGAATTATCACAACAGTCTTCACCAAATCTTCTTGTACAACTTCAATTTCACTGTTCCTCTGTTCGCCCAAATAATTGGGGTCATCACAGGTGTCAACCACAAGACACAAAATAGGGTAAGTCATGATAAACAAAATTTAAATCCAAACAAAATATTAGATACATAAAATTAGATTTACGTACTAGCTAAATAAAATACAGAAGACATATTATAATCGTTATTACTATTTTTTTTCACCCATAAATTAAATCATTTCTTTTCCACTTTTATAGCACAACAAAAAAAATGCATGCTCATCTTTATTATATGATGCATGACTGAGATCTCAGCAACATCTAAATAATTGTGGCCACCGTCAGATAACCCCACCCTCACCTTAGTGGAACGAACTTATCCATCCGGTCAGGGTAGCTTAGTGGCGCGTAGGATTATCACTCCCATCCATGTGATCATCATGGTGGTGTGGTCCTCACTGCGTCTACCCCCTAGTTATATGGACTCAGTTTAGTTATCTGACACTCCTCTTTATGAGATTTAACATCTCATCATCTCATACCCCACTGGGTATATGCGCATGAAAATGCATAACTGGTTCATTTTATCTCTTGTAAAT
>PYAF01002530.1:333860-349519 GCA_007407185.1 Glycine tomentella | reverse complement strand
TTAATAGCAAAATCGTATTTACTTGTTGGTTTAGTTTATAAAATCACTAATCCATCTTAATAACTAAGTCTATTGAACTTATAATTACAAGAAAATTCCTAAGATTATACTCATCTTTTTCTTAGATTTTTCTAGTAATTAGATTAACTTATATTGAATTTTATCTCAAAATATATATTAAATTCTAAAAATCTTGCTAATTAGTAAATTTTAATTTTTTTAATCATCCTAAAATATTTCTTCCAATCCATATTTAATAGGTAAAAAATATTGGTGTGTTACAGACTACGTATAACCAACTGCACATGAGTAAAAGGACAATAGTCACATAGAATATATCAATATTCTCTTTGCCTCGTCAGAAAAAATCCGTTATAACAAACATTCTAGAAATTCTGCTAGCTGGCTATGATTGATAACAAACAACTTTCGTTTGTAATTTTTCTATATATATCAGCAGAATAAATAAATGAGGCACTAAGTTGTTATGCATTATTTTTCTTCTTCTTTGCTTTAGTTCCTTAGTCTAACAATTGGTCCGACCTGCCCACAGTCACCATGCCCGAACACAACCACTAGACAAGCCACCATCGACCGCCTCGAGGTAGCAGTTGCCCACCTCACTCAGGGACAAAATTCCCTGGCACAGAACCACACATCTTTATCCCAAGCCCAATCCACAATCCACAATGAACAGCAAAATCGATATCATTTTGGACCGACTCGCTGCTCTTCCCATTTCCTCCAATACCCCGACATCCCCAACCCCACATAACCCACAATCTACCTCCAGACCTCGCATGAAATTAGACGTTCCTAGATTTGATGGACAAGATCCTTTGGGTTGGATTTTTAAAATTTCCCAATTTTCAATTACTAGAACATATCTGACCATGAACGACTCATTGTGGCTTCCTTAGTCTACCAGGGAACCTCTTGATAGGGTAAGTCATGCTTTTCAAAACATGAATAAATAAAACTTCATTATGAGTTTTCTTTAAAGCTGTTATTTTTGTCACTATATAATCTTAACATGATTGATTAAAAAATAAATAAAGGAATGCCACAAAATAAAAGGAGTAATCAAGGATGATAAAGATTGTGTTTGCAATTGCACCAATGGAGGTATAGAACTGTGGCTTAATAAAAAAATAGATAAATTAGTTTCGAAGGTATGTGAAGTTAATAAATTAAAATCTGAAATATGAAAAATTTAAATTTAATTTTTAAAAATATGATAAGTTAATGATAAATTGATTATTGAATTATGTAATTTAATATCACATTATTTATTAAAAATTATAACTAATTGTCAAATTTATTTTTAAACATTATAAATTACAAATTTAATTATAAAACTAAATATTATACTATTTATATATTTAAAAACTAAATTTATATTTTTATGATTGATGAATGAATTTATCATCATCCCATCCATCTAATGAAAACAGGGATACTTTTTGGTAACATTTGTCATTTATGCAAGTTTTTTCTTTCTTTCTTTCAAATGAATTAAAATTTTCGGTTGAAGTAAAAATAAATGAAAATAAAAAGTGTAGTGTTAACTTTGATTTCATCGTATTTAGCTTGAGATCAGAGTTCAGAGGCACCGTCTTCTTCATCAACGGTGGCGTAGGGATCAATCCGTTTGATAGAAAAACCATTTCGATTCCCAATGGCTAACGAAAACCCTCACGACGAGGTAGTGTGCGTAACCGGCGCCAACGGTTTCATTGGTTCCTGGCTGGTCCGAACCCTCTTGGAGAAGGAGAACCCACGCTACACCATCCACGCCACCATCTTCCCCGGCTCCGACGCCTCCCACCTCTTCAACCTCCACCCCTCGGCCGCCACCCGCCTCACCCTCTTCCCCGCCGACCTCCTCGACGCCGCCGCCCTCTCCCGCGCCATCTCTGCCTGCTCCGGCGTCTTCCATGTGGCCTCCCCCTGCACCCTCGAGGACCCCAGAGACCCCCAAAGAGACCTTCTCGAACCCGCGGTTCAGGGCACCCTGAACGTCCTAACCGCCGCAAGGCGCGTGGGCGTGCGGCGCGTGGTGCTCACCTCCTCGATCTCCGCGATGGTGCCGAACCCGGGGTGGCCGGCGGGGAGGGCGGCAGACGAGGCGTCGTGGACGGACGTGGAGTACTGTAAGGGAAGGGGGAAGTGGTACCCGGTGGCGAAGACGGAGGCGGAGAGGGCGGCGTGGGCGTTCGACGGTGTGGAAGTTGTGGCGGTTCTCCCGTCGACGTGTTTAGGGCCGCTGCTGCAGCCGGAGCTCAACGCGAGCTCCGCCGTGCTGCGGGAGCTGATGATGGGGTCGAGGGAGACGCAGGAGTATCACTGGTTGGGTGCGGTGCATGTGAAGGACGTTGCTAAAGCTCATGTTTTGCTATATGAAACCCCCACTGCTGCTGGTAGATACCTCTGCACCAATGGTATCTACCAGTTTTCTAGTTTTGCTGCCATGGTCTCTGAATTGTACCCCGAATTCCCTGTTCACAGGTTTGATTTTTTTCTTAATTTAAGTTAAATAAGTGTTCGAAATGAGGAATATAATGTGAGCTAAAGGGTAGAATTTTATACGGTTAACCAATCAGAAATCATATTTGATATTACTTTCTCTAACATGACTTGTAAGGTGGTGTAAAAACCTAGATGGCGGTTCAAGCTTGGATAATGGTGTGAAAACCTTTATCGGTGCATATATTATTTATTTATTAAAATATATTAAAGAGCAACTTTGACTCAAATAAAGGTGTGATTCTTAAAGGCGAGTCGTGGCGTAGTGATAAATTTGCGTTTGATAATAGATTGGTTTAGATTGGTTGTAAGTTCGAAAACAGCCTCTTTTATATATGTATATGCAAAGGTAAGACTGCGTGTAATGATTTTTTCTCATATTTCTGCATAGCAAGGAACCTTTTGGCACGGGGGTATATTATGTTTCTAAGGGTGTGACTTTCATTTGAACTTAACTAGAATGCGTTGACACAATAAAGGTTTTTTTTACAGTAATATGTATGGTAAGATTGTTGATTTCTGTAATGATTGGTTTATTGGTTTAAAAGTTATATGTAGGGTGATTTGTAGTTGGTTTATAGTGTAAATTTCTAATTTTCTTACTTTATACACTTTTACACCTAGGAGCTAAATCCTTTTCAATTCTATTTGGCTTGTGTGCCTTGTGTATTGTATACTTTATAGTGGTGCTTTACTGGTGCTGCTGTGTTCTGTGAACTATATGCTTCTCCTGTGTGTCATATGTAGTTTAGTTTGTAGAGAAATATAGATGGGTGGATGTAGTGAAATTAGTTTTGCCACAGGGGGGAATAGGGACATGATAGGAAGATGGCATGTGAATGTGCAAACAGTATTGTAATTGACCTTGGGTCTTTTGACTTTTTCATTGATTATATGAACTTCTCGTTGTCAGGGAGATTCAACTCCACATAGAGTAGGTTGCTGAATATATTAATAGAAGAAGTTAGGGTTGAACGGGGTGTAGACTATTCAAATCATACTCTTGTGATTCCTTAAAATTACCTTGCATCATTTTCAAGAAAAACTGATGCATCTTCAAGAAAAATATTAACAAGTTATACATCAACATCAACAGCACCTTTAACCCAAGTTAATTAGGGTCGGTGGTAGACGAACCCAAGGATAAATCGAAAATAGGACAAAAGAGAGAAACAAAGGTAAAATAAAAGAATGGTGAAAGGAGAAAAGAAGAGGAAAATAACTAAACAAGGGAACGACTGGAACATAGAACTACTAATGGGTTTAACCATCCGCCAATCTATATCCCACTCCATTAGGTCTTGTTTAACTACCTTTCCCCAGGTAAGTTTCGGTCGACCTTTACCTCTCTTTGTATCTAACTCTTGGTAACAAACTCTTGTTCTTACAGGAGCATCCAGTGGCCGTCTCATAACGTGTCAAAACCATCTCAATCTATGCTCCCTCATCTTTTCACATACCAGTACCACTGATACCTTTCGTCGAATATTCTCATTTCTTATTTTATCCATCTTTGTATATCCACACATCCACCTTAACATTCTCATTTCTGCTATCCCTATTTTATGCTCATGTTGCCTATGTGCTGGCCAGGGTTCCACTCCATATAGCATTGCCGGTCTAACAACTGTTCTATAGAATTTTCCTTTTAGCTTAAGGGGAATCTTGCGGTCACACAAAAACCTCGATGCACTTCGCCATTTCATCCACCCTGCTCTAATTCTATGATTTATCCTCATTGATCTCACCACCTTTTTGCAACATTGATCCCAAGTATCTAAAAACATCTTTCTTGGGTACCTCTTGTCCTAGTAGATGCACTGTGTCTTGATCACCTTCTTTAACTCTCGAAAACTCATACTTCATATACTTCGTCTTGCTCTTGTTTACCATGAATCCTTTAGACTCCAAAGTGCTTATCCACAATTCCAATTTCTTATTAACACCATCTTTGGTCTCATCAATAAGTACGATATCATCTGCAAAAAGCATACACCACGACACTTCTTCTTGAATATCTTTCGTTAGTTCATCCATCATTATGGCAAAAAGATAAGGACTAAGAGCTGAACCTTGGTGGACACCTACCGTGATAGGGAAATACCTTGATGTTCCATTACAAGTTTTCACACATTTGGTAGCCCCATCATACATATCTTTGATTGCATTAACATACTTTAATGTTACCTTTTTCTTCTCAAGAGTTCATCATAAGACTTCTCTTGGGACTCTATCATATGCTTTCTTAAGATCTATGAACACCATATGTAAGTCTTTCTTACTTTCCCTATACCTTCCATTAATTGTCTCATCAAGAAAATAGCTTCCATGATACATCTTCCTGGCATAAATCCAAATTGATTTATTGAAACCTTGGTCCCCTCCTTAGGCGATGTTCGATAATTCTCTCCCACAACTTCATAGTATGGCTCATGATCTTGATGCCTCTATAGTTTGAACAATTTTGAATATCTCCCTTATTTTTGTAAATAAAAAATATTAACAAGTTATAATGTATTTTATTATGATGGATTTAAAAAATGCACCTGTGTTTTGTTGGTGTCCCCTTTTCCCCTTCCATCCATCTTTGTGATCGACTGCCTGTCATTTGTGAAGTATCCTTTTTTTTCTTTTTCTTATTGCATTTTATGTCAGCCCTTTACTTTCTCACATAAGTAGAATACAGGTAAAAGAAACTCAGTTCACCACAAGAAAAGGAATGAATTTTGGTAACACAAATAATGGAATTTGCTGGCGTATCAGCTTGGCACAGTTTAAGTTTTGCGTATTGGAGTAGTAATGAGGAGCTCAACAAGATAACATTATTTTAAATGCTTTGCTTTATAATCTATGTGAGCAATGTGGTTATTGTACGTGACCATTGAGGAAACAGGTACCTGTTGCTATGTATCCTACATGTCTCCGCACTATTTCATCCTTTTCTACTGGGTTAAATGACTTCATCTGGTATCTAGATTCACATTCATGGGTATATTTTGAAGATTTCTTTTCTTCTTGTAGTTATATAAAACCAGATAGATTTTCTAACTAAGCACATTAAATTCATATTTAAATTCTGTGTGTAAAGACTGCCAAAGTCTCTGAGCAAGAACGAACTACATGCAGGTTCCCAGAAGAAACACAACCTGGCCTGACACCATGTACAGATGCAGCAAAGAGACTAATAGACTTGGGCCTTGTCCTCACACCAATTCAAGATGCTGTGAGAGAAGCAGTGGAGAGCCTTATAGCTAAAGGCTTCCTGCAATCCACACCCTCACAGAGTTAGTATTTAGATTTCATTTAGTTTTTCTCGTAGGCATAAATAAACACTGCTGTATTTTCTTTTCCCCCTTTGATACACGGTAGAAGTAATAATGAATGTAAGTATGCCAAGTTTATTGAGGTAGAAGTAGAGTAATTAATCTCTTATTTTGTTATATTTATCGGCTTAGTTTGGAAAGTAACATTAATTATCACTTCTGTTGTATCGCTTGTCAAGTTGTCCTGACATGGTATTGTTGTGACTGCTCATTTTATGAACAAGAGTTATGGTTGAGACTTGAATCCTTTCACGTAAAAAGGTGTGTTGTGTTAAGTGAAAAGTGGGGGTGTATTTATCTTTGATTTTAATTAAAGTACCCCGTACCCAGTTTCAAAATTAAAGATAGATATACCCTATTCACTTGATAGATACACTTCAACTCGAGAGGATCCGAATTTAAGGAAAACCTCTCTCAATTGTTTTAACAGCTCCAAAACCGCTTATGAAATTCAACAGGAATCTGGCTCTATGCATATAATATAAAAACAGAATAATATTATATATTCAGATTTTTTTTACTCAATTAAAGACATAGGCAAAGTGTTAGAGAAAAACATCACGATATTAAGTTTGTGTTTAAAGTGAAATATTTAACTGATCACAAAGAATCTGGGAGTCCTTTTCTCTCTCAAGTTTCCAAGAAATTTGCAATGAAGACATATCCTATATTTTTTGCTAAGATGATTTTAACTTGTAAGACCTTGAGAATGACTACGTTAGTCTAGACAATCCCCTGTGGAAAAATCATACTCAAGTTGGAACTCATGGGGTTGTTATGTGCGTTTGCATTTAATTCAAGATGTAGTTTGTAATGGAAATCTTCGCCAGTGTTTATGCTAGATCAGCATACGGTTTCGGTTTATAATATATGTTGCAATCTCCCTTTCTTTGGGTGTTAGGATGTTGACAATGGAATTCTCTTAAATACAGTTTCCATTGATTATATAAAATACTCCATGGTCAACTCTCTTTCTTATCAAGAATCTCTCTAGTTATTTTAGCAGAGATATTAACAGTGATAGCCAATCAATTAAACTTGAGGGGGGGTTTTGTAGCTTTCACTTGTATTTTGACAATAACAATGGAGGATTCTTCAACCATTATTCCATTAAATCAAGTTGCTATTGATACATAAGCAATAAATAGTTTGTCAAAAAGGATTTTTGCTTAATTCTTCAAATTGTTCTAACATCAATTAATCTTCTCTTGTTTACCTTTCTTAAGAGCATCCTAACATCAAATTGCAATTAATTCTTCATAAATCTTTGGTCTTTCAGGTTTGATAATGAACTCAAAGCAATAACTATATCAAGGAGAAAGAATATATAATAGGAAACTGACATTACCGATCAAATCTCTCAAGCAACCAATTATTGCTAAAAAATGTCGAGTAATGTGGGGTTGATATGGATTTCCAAAACAAAATATGTTTAAGATACGTGAGCTTGTGGGCGAGATCCGCAGATAGTGCTCAAGTAACAAGCAAGCTATGAATAAACGGCTTTCTCAACTTGAAGGTGCTACAATTTCCCTACCATTAAGGTGCAGATCACAAGGCATATTATATTACATTCTTTGAACGTCCACACCGGCGCTTCACAATGACCAATGTTCATGTCCCACTAGAAACATGTAAAGAACGTGGAATAATTATCCCTTCTTGGATCTATATATCATTAAATTTCCTTAATGGTAACCTTAAATTACACAAACATTTCCCCTCTGTTCACTTGTACCTCTTTTTTTTTTTTTCCCTTTCTCTTCTAATCCATCATGGGAAATGAAGCTCATGACCAACAATACTCAAAAAAATTGCAAGCATATGGTCACAGCCAAAAGCACAATCTGAAGTCTATTTTGCTAGTCATACTCACCAATCTTGTCACCATTTACATCTTCACTGGTCCAATCAGTTTTTTGTACCACTCCTCTACGAGTCCTCGTGACTTGAACTCTATCTTGAAGGAACTCAACTCCACCAAAGCTCAACTTGTTGCCACTCACTCACTCTTGTTTGAACTGCACCACAGACTCAACTCCTCTAACTTACTTGTCCAGGCACTGCTCATTGATCTCACGCGCCAAGAAGAAAAGCAATCCAACAGTGCTGATCAGAATCAAGTGAGTTTGAAGGTAGAGAGTGATGAGCTCAGTTTTGCACTTGGCCCTCACAAGCTCCCTTTTGGGTACTCACCGAGGATAGGATCAGATGAGATTCACATGCCTGCCGGTGCATCATGCACGAGGCTTCATGAGGAGATAAAACAATATATGGCTTATGAGATTGGAGGGGAGTGCCCTATGGACGATGTGCTTGCAGAAAGGCTCATGCTCAAAGGGTGTGAGCCGTTCCCTCGTAGGAGATGCCGCCCTAAGTCTCCTACAAATTATGTGGAGCCAACACCTTTGCCTGAGAGCCTTTGGACAACCCCACCAGACACTAGCATTGTTTGGGATGCTTATGCTTGCAAAAGTTACCAGTGTCTCATTGACAGAAAGAATAAGCCAGGCTCTTATGACTGCAAGAACTGCTTTGATTTGCAAGGTGAAGAGAAGAGTAAGTGGATCTTTGATGATGGTGGACTTGATTTTGGAATAGACCAAGTTCTTGCAACAAAAGCGGCGGGGACGGTTCGTGTTGGACTTGACATTGGTGGTGGAACTGGAACATATGCTGCAAGGATGAGGGAAAGGAATGTGATCATCATCACAAGCACACTGAATTTGGATGGCCCTTTCAACAACATCATTGCATCAAGGGGTTTAGTGCCAATGCATATTAGTATATCCCAAAGGTTTCCTTTCTTTGACAACACACTGGATATTGTGCATTCTATGGATGTCTTGAGTAATTGGATACCAGACACCATGCTTGAGTTTGTACTATATGATGTATACAGGGTGTTGAGGCCAGGTGGTCTGTTCTGGCTTGACCATTTCTTTTGCTTTGGGTCACAACTCAACAAAACATACGTGCCAATGTTGGATAGAATTGGATTCAATAGATTGAGGTGGCATGTTGGAACCAAACTTGATCGCAAGAATGTGTTGTACATTTCAGCCCTAATGGAGAAACCAATGACTTAAGGTTAAGTGTATGAATGAATGCATAGGATAACTTAATGAAGTTTTTTTTTTTTAATTATCATGTGAGAAAAGTGAAACATCTTGACCAATTTAGAAGTTATCCTCTTTCTTGTAAACCTAGACTGTACTCTTAAGATCGATAGTACTTACTCCTAATTTCTTGCATTGGTGGTGATGGTCGTGGGTTTCATAATTTTCCAACCAAATTATGAGCAGCAAAGACCATAAAATTGATTAATGATGATAATGGTTTTGATACTTTGTGCGAAATCATTCGGTTAAAGCATTTGTTGTCACTATGACCAAAATAAAAAAGTTGAGCTAGAAAACTTATAATGAGTAAGTGATAACACACAAGTATTTTAAGGTGAAAATTGTAGTTTATTTCCTTATTTTCTATTTTTATATTAATCCCATGACATTTTTTTAACCCTATATTAGTTTCTTAACTCAAGCATAGTTGTCCTAAATTATGATTGGTATTCTACTAGGACAATTTAAGGGTCCTTTTCTACGTGTATAATAAGGTGCAAGTTATGGTACTCTCGTGTGGCTTTATCTCATCTTTAAGTATACATTTGCTAGGGGAGATAATTAACTGGCGTTGTTTAGCAACTTGATCATATATTAAAACTGTGAGGTTGGCCGTATATGAATCTATTAATTCTTGGAATCTTTTGAAAAGTATATAAATAACTAGTTCGATTATACGCCATGAAGAAGTAATTTCAATGCATAGTGTCAGCCATAAGATAGTGACATAAGTAAAATATTTTGATTAATTTGTTTTGTAATTTTAATATGTTCTTGGCATGTTAAAACATTTTTAAATATAATAAGTTAATAAAAAATATGGAGTAAATGGTTGGACTCTACTGTTTTAAATTAAAATTCACAAACAACTGTTTTAAAAATATGAGCATGTTTATTATTATTCTCACTCTTTTTTCTTTTTTTAAATTCTGTTACTAAAATGAATTTATTAAATAGTTAATCAATGTATTAATTTATTGCCACCCCTATGTTTATTTAAACTTTTAATTAATAATATCAATAAAAAATTTAACATTTTTTTACTGAATAAAAACAAATCATTTATGATATTAGTTACAAGCGACTATCGATTCTAACACCATGAGATCTTTTTAAAAATAACCACTCATTTTGACCAATTAAGATTCGTTCTTCAAGTATGCTAACCAATGACTATTAAAAAAAAGTAATTAATAAAGCACTTAAAAGTCATTGTTTTAGATCTCTAAAAAATAGTTATTCATTATTAGTTTAAGTATTTAAATAAAAACCATTTCTATACTATGTTGAAAAGTAATACATATGTTACACAATCCCAGCTAAAATAAGAAACTAAAAGCAAACAATTAAGAATATAAACTAGGACTGATCAAACTTCAGCTTCAATGTTCATTTTCAATCTTAAGCTAACACATAATACACTATTAACATGTCCTCCCCTCCTCCAAGTCCCTGCATCCCCCCCTCCCCCCTTTTATCTGCTTTTTACAATATTTGCACAAGTGACATTTGAGATGTAAAAGGCCTACATACTGAGAAATTATTACATGGTTTGTGACTATGTGATCTTGGTTAAGATTTTCTACGTGCATTACATGTTCCGTAGAGATTGATCGAACATGGTACTAGATCATGCAATAATTTCTACTACATAGGCTCAATTTATGCACGTGGAAGTACCAAAATTCAATCAAAGTATTCATTATTGTAAGGATGCAGGGAACTTCCCTTAGTTGCATTATTATAACTGGATGAAGTGGATGCTGATGCTGATAAAATGGGGCTTGAACCAGCCAACTGCAACATTTTTTCAATTTCTTTTACCACATAATTCATTGTAGGCCTGCCAGAACTTGACTCTTCAACACACTGCATTGCAAGGTCCACGAACTTCTCAAAACCGCTCAGTGTTGAATCCAGTTCAATAGTTGGATCAAGAATTTCCTCAAGACCATAGAAGCCTTTCGTCTTGTCGATAGCACCCTTAACCACTTTCACAATATATTTCCCTCGCTCTATTGGCCTTCTTGCAGTTATCAGCTCCAACATTAGCACTCCAAAGCTATAAACATCACTTTTCTCAGTCAATTGTTGAGTCATATAGTACTCTGGGTCCAAGTAGCCCTACATCAAAAAACAAAAATCCATTGCCATCTCTTGATTTTGATAAGATCAAAATAATTCTTGAATGTAAGATGTTACTGCAGACACGTGTGGCATGTTAATGTTATTATGGAATCGGTATATTAATTATATTCCCCTTTAAAAGGTTTAGATGAGAATTTATACAAACCATTGTTCCTTTGACTTGTGTGGTAATATAACCTTTTGCACCTTCACCCAAAGGCTTGGACAGACCAAAATCAGATACTTTAGCATTCAAGCGCTCATCCAGTAAAATGTTAGTGGATTTGATGTCCCTGTGAATGATTGGAGGATTGGCAAGTTCATGCAGATAATCCAGCCCCCTCGCAGCACCAAGGGCTATTTTTAGCCTTCTAATCCAGTCCATTCTAATTCCAGACTTCCCTGCACAGACCATAATCATGTGTGTTATTTGGCACTTCAAGGAAAAAAGAGAGGTTAATAATACCTTGATTTTTTTTTAAAGAAAAATGTTAATAATATAATTTTTATAATACAGTTTGTTATTAGTCTATTCTTTTTGAAAAAAAGCCAATCCAACTATATTAGTGTATGGAATTTAAAAAAAAAATAGACCAGTAATAATGTGGGTATTAGTAAAAAATTATGATTGCTCTTTTCTAAATGATTCACAACAAGGTCACTTTCCAACGAAGCGAGAGATAGAATTAGAGGCAATTCTCTAAAGTTCTTTCTGCATATTTCTCAATGTGCTGACAATTCATGGAATGTTAGAAGCATGTTTGTTTCAGTATATTCTTTATTTGAAAACAATTACTTTTTTTTAAAGATCTTTCAAAACATTATTCAAAGAAAAATGATTATTTATCTAAAAGAAATTAATGTAAACACACATTAATGAAGTTAAATAGTTAATAAACTTGTACCTGAAAGAGTATCCTTCAAAGTACCATTTGCAACATACTCATATATCAGCATTTGTTCTCCTTGCTCAAAGCAGAAACCGACAAGGCTAACAAGATTTTTATGGTGGACCCTTGATAGTAGTTCAATCTCAGTTTTGAACTCCAACCCTCCCTGCACAGATTCCTTTTGAGCTCGCTTTACTGCAATTAGTTGCCCGTTGGGAAGAGTTCCCCGATAAACCTGTCAAAAAAATCTTTAAGACACTTCCTAAATGTATATTAAAAGGTTAAGTAGTGTTATAGGCTTATAGCTATAAACATGCTGACAAAATGTCTCATTTTCTCTTCCTGAAGGAGTAACATAACTATGTGGTGTTATTAATGATAAGTAAATGATGCAGGAAAATAAGGTTTGCTTCACTACTTATAACACTGATTGAATGTGTCATCTTGGTTGGGAATGGATCCATTTATGTTAAAATTTCAGGATCTTGTGAAAAATTTATCACTATCTCTCTCTTTATTAATATTTACCATTTTTTATGAGGCCTTTCCTATTTAATAGTATTTACAAAGAAAGTGAAAAATACAAAATTGTACATGACAAGGTCATGTGAAATTTTTCCATGAGAAGATTCACTCCCCATATTTTGTTATATAGTTCTTTCTCAAAATTTAGCACTTCCATTAATTAACATGAGGCTTCCAAGTTCCGACACATTATTCTCAAAACTTTTTGAAGAGTTGTCATAAAAGAGATAGTCGTTTTATATAATCTTTTTACATCAGGCAGAGTTAATTTCTTGAATCATACTAGGAAAGATCCAACATATTAGAAAGTAAAAGATAAAAGTGAACTGAAGAGAAACACATAACACAGAGTTAATTATATAATCTTTTTACATCAGGCATATTATTAAGGGATAGTCTAAATACGTAAGTGTTTTCATGCATAAGTTCTGATACGACCAACTAAACTACAATCAGATTCTGCAAACTGTGGAGGTGTGAATAGATGTGATTGCAGGCAATATATTTGACTATTGCTCAACTATTATAGAAAAATTAAGTAAACAAGAGGCATTCAATACCTTCCCATAACCGCCAGATCCTATATTATTGACTTGTGAAAAGTTTTTGGTGCAGTTCTGTATCTCTTCAAAACTGAAGCGCCTTGCTCCTTTTAACTGTGGGATGCTACTATTGCTGTCATGCGGATCCCATTGTTCTGCATTTTATGAAATCAAACATTTAAATAACTCAAGTCCACAATGATAGCTATAAAGCAGGAGCTAAGTATACAGTTATCATACCAAAAGGATTGCTATTCCTAGTTGATTTTTTTGACTTTTTCTTCCGGCTGATAGCATACACACATGCAAGGACTACTAACACCAACAGTGCAGCACCACCACCGGCAGCTCCAGCTATGATGCCCGTATTTGAAGATTTACTACTGGATGGCAGAGGACCTTCTAATACTAAATAACAAGGAAAAAATGTAGTCTTAAAATGGAGCACATACTATACTTAATTTCATTACTATGTAGAACCAGATTTACCTGAATTATCCACATAGTCTTCATACTCATCAGCGATAAAATAATAAGGTCCAAACATTGCAGGAGGTTTGTATGTTTGGTTGCTGAGAAGAAAGCCTATACCAGAAATCCCTGTTCGATTGAAACGATCTTGGCCAAATGGAAATATTTTTAAAGTCAGTTCAAGGTACTGATATATGTTCTTCCTTGGATTGCTTAAAGAAACTGAATCCACAGGTTTCATATGAAGTTGAAAAGACTCCATCAGAGAATACTCCAGAGTTACAAAGACTGTCTCATTTTCCAAGTCGGAGAAGGAAGGAGCTCTGAGATATAAGGTTCCTGTATATGGGTATGCACATTTGCACTTGGGGCTTAATGTCTGATCTAAGCTGCAGGGAACAGGCACACAGTTATCTGGTGGTGTTGAATACGATTCATTGGATTTTGTAATGGAGCAATAAGGCTGTGGAACTCCTGACTCTTGGCAATATGGATTATTCACAAGTCTGCACATAAATATGTATTTCAAAATCAACCTTGTAAACAATGACAAGAAGGAAAATATTGAAACAAAGAAAATTTCTCTTCTTGAAGAAGTAATGAAAGCATCTATTATAATAATCATCATAGTTATGGCTTACATTATCTCCACTTTAGAGACATCAATTTGAGGATCAAAATCTTCAATGAAATTAATCTGCAAATCTAGGAGATCCAGTTTGTTGCTGATGGAGGTGCCAATATCTAAAGTGCCATTTAGCTGGTTCTTTTTCAGCACCCTATGCATCACATTAAAAATTTAGCTTGAATATCATTGTGAAAAAGATGACAGGAATAATTACTTGCAACTACTATATTCAAACTTTGAACATTAATTCTTATCACAAAATGGCAAAAGAATACAGATTGGTACTCACACTGTCTGCAACTGTTGCAGGCTGAACAAAGAAACAGGAATACGTCCTTGAAGTTTTGTATCCTCCATCATTCTGGCTTACAAAAGAAAAGTATGAGAATTAAGGTGTTGAGGTTGAAACCTGTTAGAGAAAGTGAAAGATGATAGATGAAAGAGTAGAGAAATAAAGACATACATTGTTGTCAGAGCTGGAAGAGTTGGCAACCATGGTGGAAAGTCTGATTGATCAAAACTATTATTGCTCATATCTCTAATTTAATTAACAAAGTTAGTCATTGTTACAAAAATTGTATTAAGTTTTAATTACAATTTTCAAATGTTATACAGAAAATAAAATTATCTTAGATAAATGATTTACAGGTAACTGAGGGAATTCATTCCAGTAAGGTTTGGGGGGGAACCAGACAGGCGGTTGTTGGACAGAAACCTGTCAGACATGAAATTAAAATCTCCATCAATGTAGTTAAAATTTATCAATATAGATATTAAAAACATACCTAAATAAATAGTGAAAATGTGTTTGTTACATTAGTTCTCTACTTACAATTCCCTAACACTTGTCAGATTGTTGATGTTCAGAGGCAAAGGTCCACTTAAAAAGTTATTATCAAAACGCCTGCAGCCACACAATATTTCAGGACAAAAAGAAACAATAATTCTATTTACTAGTTTAGAGTTTGAGTTATGGATACTCACACCACCTCCAGAGTCTTGACAAGGCCAAGTGTAGATGGAATGCCGCCAGTAAATCGGTTGGATTCAAAAAGCCTGCCAAAATTATATTATTGTGAATTTAAAGTCATTATTTTCATAATCTTGACACTGCCCTCCCTAGCCTTCTTGTTTTTACTTAAATCCTATTACTGTCTCTTTTTCCCTTCATTGTTCGAATAAAGGCAGCTACAGTTTGCCAACGTAATTTAAACAAGTGAGAAATATATTAGTTAGCCTTTTAAAACCAAACAAAGAATTCAGGTAACAGACCAATAGAGGGCCTTAATTATGCATTTGGATGAACATTTGCAAACTTAATTTTGGATGATCTTGATTTTGGAAGTAGCTTTGAAATCAACTGATTTATATTTGGAAACTTTCATTTCATAATTTAATAGTGGCAAATTAAGTGTGTTTTTTTTTTTTTAAAAAATTTCTAACCAAGTTTACACAATTTCCAATGCATGAAACCAGTTAAGAGCTTGATTTCCCAAAGTAAAAAA